>JAQIXN010000250.1:0-50338 GCA_034698145.1 Proisotoma minuta
GCTACAATCTCATCTTGCAACAGTTTGTATTACTTTGTATTTCAACTATTGGACTAAAAAATCATCCAAATACTGATAAACCACATCTGTCGACTCTAATAAAATTATTTTTTTTTAAAAATATTAATAAGCTCTAAAGATTTCGGACAACGCCATATTTTGCAAAAAGACGCATCTCACTAAAAGTGTGTAAGAATCTCTTTGTCTGCTTTGAGAACGGAGGAAATTGCAGCAGAGAAATTCCATTCGGCTCCACTTTCACCCGGTTTCGGACTTTTCGGATAGCGCAGGACAAGAGCTTAGGGACAGGTTACGTACTGCTCCTCAGACCTCTGCTCGTAGTGTGCCACGAAGTGAAGAAGAGGAAGAATGGACGTGGGACAGAGGTCCTCGAGGGCCAACACTCCTCCCCCTAAACACGTTAATACTCAGACTGCTCTTCCTTCCTCCTTCAAACCTTAGCCCTTATCAAGCTCTTCCGCTCAACTAACCGATTGCACCCACTCATCCCAAAATAACTATTGATGAAAATGGTCCACCCTTGTTGCGAGTACCCTCTCCAAAATTGTCTCTCCTATCTCGCCCTTTATGATATTGTAAGTTTTTTTAATTAAACATGTAATAAACCACACCCCTTTAACTACATGAACATTTAAAAATTTAGGTATTTACATTTGGACGCGTTATCTACCATATGAACGAACTGCTGACCACATTAGATTCTTGGGTTTATGCAGGCCGAGTTCCAGATTTTGGTAACTATTTTAAAACAATGCAAATGGAAACACTTGACTAATTGTCTATCCTAATGGAAAGGTCCAGTGGGCATAGCTTTCGACGCTTTTTTTGCGATGGTTTATGTGACCTATTTTGGCCTCGCCATTTGCATGATTGTTGGAGCACATACGGTAAGCTTTATAACTTTTTTTGGAAAATTCGGAGAAATCCTTAATTAGAATGCAAAACATGTGCGTCGTCGAGTCGGAGTGAGAGCACAATACCCGGGTATATATAGATATTATAAAGGTGCATAAATAGGAGAAAGCAAAGGGAAAGCAGCAAGAGTTAATTTTCTCAGAAATCCAATTTGTCTCTCCATTGTGTCCCTAATTGGCTCCTTATTGCACAATGAGGGAGCAACCATTCCCTTCGTACTCCTTGTGAAATATATTATTAGCGTCTTTACCTGCCTCACGTTATTGTTATCTCTGGATTGACGTAAAATTTTCAAAAATATGCTTCAACTAATTAAAAAACCCTATAGTTATCAAAGATGCCCTATGTATACACTAAATGTGGAACTTGTAGCCCCAGCCCCTGAGTGGGGGCAGATGAGATACAAACTGGGAAGAATTGGTCTAAATTTTATCTCTGTATGAATTACAGCAAGACCCCAAGAAGTTGTTCATCTGGGTCATTTTGGCCTCGCTGCTCATCTTTGTCCAGTTGATGGTGTTTCAGATTTCCTTGATTGTGGGTCACTACTCCTCCCTCTCCTTCGAAACCCCCCCAGAGTCAGACTTTTACACTGAACGAGACGACGAACTCCGACTGTTTAAACTGCCGACACAAATGGTGTCGTTGCTTGGGACGCTTTACACTCTTTACGAGGTCTGGGTTGTCAAACTCTTTATCGAAGAATTGGAGGACGACTCTTTGTATCGGGACACGAGTGACGATCGATTGGCAGGTCATCCCATGTCTACCCTCAATCATCACAGAAGGCAACACCCCTTCAATCGAACCTCGAACCCTTAACCGTCCCAAGTCTAATTAAACTAATTTACATAAATATGAGAGATTTCTATATCTGTGAGAGAAGACATTTACTTATGTATTACTAAAAATTAATGATAGTTAAATATTTGAATTGGCTGTAGTTTGAGGGGAAGCTAATTTAAAGGGGAGCTGCCAAGTGCTCAAAAATTATAATGTTAACTGCGTTGCCCCCAAAAAATTAAAGTAAAGTTTGCTCAGCAAATTATTCATTCCAGAGAAGACTATTATAAAATTATGTACTCATTCTAAAACTTTAATAATGAAAAGATAGAAATTATTTAGAGAGGAGTTTCAGGAATTATAAGGGTGCGTGAATGTAATATGAGGAGAGTGGGAGGAGTGTGGAAAGATGCATCGAAGAATGTACCTCGAGAAAAGGGAATATGTGCAATAATAAATTTAAGAAATGTAATTTACAATTTTAGCTAATAAAGATGTACTAGATTTATACTTCAACTCATTCTATGAAATGTCAAGTCCAAATTTAACTTTCTTCCACACAAAGATGACGATGCTATTCTTATAAAATTGCTAATTTTTACAAAATTTAAGATGGGATGCATAATAGTTGATGCATAGTTCACCAGCCAAGCGGATAAATCTTCCTCCCAACAATTACAAACTTAACAATGGCCCGTTAGACCAAACCTCAACAATTGCAGCTGCTCATAGTCAGTTAGCTCCTATAAAGCAAACCAAAGGGACGTATGTACACGTAATTATTGTGACAAGGCCAACAATTAAGATTCTGTCACTTTGCTCAAATCTGGTAATCAACAGTTGGGACTTGGACGCCAAGAAAGTTAAGACGACATCATGGAAGGACGGCAGAGTCGGAAATCATCTTTAAGGGGAGGGAAAAATGATCATTTGGAGTGTTATTTGATGGACGTGTTGACAATTGGCAACGAACGACTACTTTTAAGGAAAGATGAGGAGGAGGATGAGGAGGAGGTAGGAGGTTCTCCTACTGAAGACGCAACTTCCTCTTGTTCCTCCTCCCCCACGGAACAACAACCAAGGTTTATTGGAACGCGGACAAAGGAAGCAATAAATGGTAAGATAACAAGTTGCACTTTGTCTGTCCAGTTCTCTGGAAATATGTAATATTTTCAAAACCAGTTTTTAGCCAAAGATAACCCAGTTTTTTTTAATGTTGGTTGTTTGTTTTGGATATTGTGGATCCACCCCCTGAGTGGGGGCAGCCAAAATAAAAATTGGGGCAAACTAAGATTGCCTAATTTACTACAATAAATAATGAATGGCAGCCATCAATTATAGCATTTTAATTTTACTGTTGCATAAACCAATTTAAATTGGGCGTGCGTGCTTCATTGCATAATTATGTCAATTTTATTAGTTGTCAATTAAAATTAAAGTTGTGGAGGAGGAAATTAGTTTGCAACAATGAGGGACATAAATATCTAAATAAATCCACGCTTTGACTCAACAATGGAACTCAAAGGCTATTCTACTAACAGAATAAATATTTCGTGATTTGGAAGTTTCATGCTTTGCATTGCTAAGGTCAAGCCTACATTTTTTGACCAAAAGCATTTAAATTTTTTGTCCTCCAAAATACTCTTTAAATTTTTTGCAAACACTTTGTCACACTTTCCTACTCCCTGAAATTGTAGTTCATAAAAATATTTAAATGCTAAATTGTTATGTATTTTATTTGAAGTTTCTCTCTCTCTAAAATCACGCTTCGGCGATCACAAATGGGAACAAAAGCCAAATTCACTCATAATTTAAACCTTTTGAGAAAAAAGAGCATCAATTGAGCAGATTAATTTTATATTGTTTTAGTCTTAATCTCTATTAAAACTGTCAAAAAACTGTCCTCAATTCAATGAAGAAATGAGAGATTTGGCAATTATGTATAAGGATTATTATTGAAACATTTTAAGAAATTGCAAAACTTTCATTTTACAGAATGTTGCCCTCAATGTTGTCCTTCAGCTGCCCCCACCCCCAGTGGAAGCATCAGTAGTGGATCCTCAGTTCCCACTTTGCCTCCGTATTATGTCCGACTTCGCCGTGATCTTGCGACACTGACCCCACCCCCAATTACGACAAAAAACAAGTTTGGAGTGGACCGAAGAGGTCGACTGGTCATTGACTACTCTCACAATTGGAAGGGACTTGAGGCCCTTTATCTCAAGCTCAAATCGTGAAAATTGAACTAATTTTGTTTGTAATTATTATATGCAATAAATAAATAAAACCCTTTGTCCATTTCATTTTACTTTCTTTGCAAGCATAAATAAATATATTTAAGGGTTCTGGCCGTGAACTTGATTGAATTACGAGCCCTTGACTCACTTCCTCCTTCCTGGATTCTTTTGCTGGCCCAATTCCTTGACCTCCAAAGGCTACTTAAGGGCCCCAATCTCATCTGGAGTCCCTTCAGTAGTTGCTACAAGGCCAACAAGTAACGTTTAATTGATTTTGTGAATTATGGGGAAAGTGTTAAAGTGTTTTTCCCTTATTCTGCTTTTTGTGGGGGTGGCAGTAGGGGCAAATATTGGAAACAAAACAGAAGAAATCAAAGAAGACGATGGAGTCATTTTCACAGAGCCCCCAATCCATGTGGATCCAACCACAACCACACCCACTCCACTTCCATCAAGCTCTAGCTTCCCAATTCTTGCGAATTCCAGTTCGACTACAACAACAAGCGTAAAACCAAAAGAAGAGACAATCTCTGCAACAACGGAAAAGTCTCATTCTGCCCCCGCAAGTTCCCCTGTTCATTCCAAGATTAGTAAACCCCCTAAAAAAGTTGGGGGTGTGCCGCCCTCGTTCCAAAAATACATTGAAGAAATGCACAGTAAGTTTAATACTCAAAAAATCTCATTCCATAAATATATAAATTCTAATGCTCATATAAATTTTGCAAATCCTGAAGAAAGCGCAAACCTTTACGCCAAACGACAAGCTCCTTCCACCCCGACGACTACCAGCACAACTACAACAACATCAACTACTACTACTACGACGACGACGACAGAGGCCCCGAAGCAAAACGTTACAGCTTTCCCAGCTCTTCCTCCACCTTCAGTACTAGCAAACATTATCCAACAACTTGAGAAACAAAAACAAGAGCTTCCCAAAATTCATCTCATTCCCCAAACACAAAAACAAGGGGGTGTGGCCCCTGCCCCTCCCTCTGTGGTAAGATGAGTGGACAGTCAAAAAAACCTAAATCTATAAAAAAAAATAACTAATTAAGTATGCAAGTACTTATATAAGAATAATTTTCAGAAGACGAAACGAAGTTGGTTGTGGGATATGTTTGGATGGAACAAGCCGCAAAGTTTGCCCCCACCGCCCCCTAAGGAAGTCCCAACCACACCCCCTCCTGTCCTTGAGAAAGAATATCGACCAAAGATAATTCTCCGTGCGTTGAAACATCCTTTGCCAGGAATGGGCTACTACGAATGTCCTTACGAAGAAGTTCAAGTGGCCAAACCTCAAAAAAGCAGAAGTTTCCTCTCATCTCTATTCCCATTTAAGAATTTCATTTAAAAACTAATTTATTTAAAGTGCAATTAGGCTGGACTTGATTGCATTATGTAAATGCTGTAAATAAACTGAAAGGGCAAAAGTTCATCGTTCATGGCCAACATCTTTTTCCAGCTTCTGAAAATGAATGGACAAAGATAATAAGAGGAAATCCTCTTCTGCATTTTACATCTCTAATTGATTATCCATTTCCATGAATCATACATCCACAAAGCTTTAGTTTTGACACGTCGAGCTAAAAAAAGATTTGAACCCTTTCTGAGGTTTATTTTAATGAATGGAATTTAAGGCTCTTTTTGCCCTTTGATGGATGGACATGCAGTCATTGGATGTTTATACAATTTCACCCTTTACATATATATGTAAATGCACGTGGGCAAAAATAGAGACTCTTTATATAGTTTGTTGATTTGGCCAATTGTGCGTTGGAAAAGAACTGCTAATGACCACTAAATTGTAATCTCAGATCATTGGCATTGCACGTTGAGATTGAGAAGCCTCTGGGCATTCTTCTCCGACCATTGTCTTTGACCTGGACAATCCGCATTCTATGCTACAAACAGCTTTTGCATGCATTCTTCTACAGATATATGGATGGGCTTGAGGTTGTTATTCCCCTTTCCTCTTTTTAACAAGTAAAAAATGATGAGGAGCGTAGCATTCCAACACTTTTTTAGTCAAAGACAGACTCAGACCCTCTCGGCTTTGCTACTTTTCTGTCAAAAGGAGATTCAATGAACGGAGGTAGAGCGTAGTTCGAACAATTTATGTAACACACAAGATCTTTAAACTCCATGCAGTGACACAAAGTGAAAGTGCTCATCTCCAACAAAGTAAGTAGCCCTTCAATAAACTTTCTCTGTACAATTTGGTTCGAGCTTTTGGCTCCGCTGCTTTCTTTTTGATGCCGGTTATGAAAGCAAAGCAAGCACATTTTCCAACATATTTCAACAAATTGAGAGATTCCTTATGGACGGCTAATTTAAAGCCTTTATCAAAGTATATAGGAATTATTGTATCAGGCTGTCATTAAAAACATACCTATGTGCGTAAATAGACCACAAGATAATTATCTTATCTCATTGTAGAGCTTAATCATAAATAATTAACCGACTTTTTCCTAATCAAGCCTCGTATTTGATTAGTTTATATTTTGTTTTGTGGGTGGAATTTTTTGGAAATTGTTTATTGAATCTATCTGGCTCGTGCAACTCCAAACAAATTGTGCACAGGTTTGTAAATACTATACTTACTTATGGTTTTGTCAGTGATGTGATTTTAGAACCGTTTTCCCATAAAAATTAATGTCCTGCCAAATAAATTTGCATTAATGAGGTTCAATATACTCATTTCCTCCTAAAACTAAATTATAGAGCTATATATATATTATGTATTTCATTTCCTTCAGCAAAAGATAATAATTCATTAGCTAACTAAACTGCTCATTTATGTAGAGCAAGGAAAAACTTTCATTTTAATCTGTAGAGTAATTAGGAGCTAATCCTAGCAAGTGCATCAAGCATCAAGTGCATGTCCCTGGATTGTGGTCACAAATCTCACGATTTGTGGCATTCCACCGGCCGGTAATTTAGTTTACCATATATTTAGTATTTACTCATAATACAAATTTGCAAATACTTGAGACATAGTGCAAATAGTGCAATTGATAACAAGCTTGCGTGAAGTTTGCATTGCATTTTTTTATGAGCCGCAAAATAAATTTAGAACCCATTGAATTGTATGATGGCTAGTTAAATTTCACCAACTACCAACAATTCAACGAAATAGAAATCATGCGAAGGCCGTAATTTCATTAATTCTCTCCTCGCTCAAAAATAGTTTGATTGATACAATAAACTTATTGAAGCTGAATACTTTGCAGTCGGTTGGTACATGGATGAATAATTCATTCGCACCTGTATTTATCTAATTGTTCCAGTAGTGAAACCAGATTTTAACTTTGCTGTCATTCATTTTGATTTACAGGGGAAAAATCCAAAAGCCATCATCATCCGCACAATCTGCTGCCCTCAAAATGTCTTGACTCTCATTGTCATCTTCTGGAAGCGTTCTACGAGCATGGGTAAGTCATTAATTGTTGAATTTTATTGTTTATTGTTTGTTTGCACCCACTTCCTAGAAGTGTCACATGAGGTTATACTAAATTAAAAAAATCTGTTCTCGCTTTGCAGCCCCATGTCCTAAAATGTGTATATAACAGCCAAAGAAGCCCTTGACGAATAAAATGGACTGGAAGACGGTGTTGGGCTTCACGATCGCCTTCCATGCCATCGTCTATGCATGGCGACGGGAATGGATCCTCCGTCTCGACACCCGGCGACTAAACGGCCCAATTAATTCCGTGGCGGAGAGCGGGGCGAGGAAATATCTTCGAATGTGGTTTCGGCTGGGGACATATGCCACCCTCATTTTAGGATTTCCATTTACAATCTTCCTCTTTTTAAGGACAATCAGTTATTCTATATTCCCGTCCATTGTAAGTTTAACCAGCTGGCCTAAAAGGTCGCTCCTACTGACTAACTGAATATTTAAAATTATTTGAAGGTGGCAGTGGCCGTGGCAGTGACGCCGTCGTCTCTTCTTCCAGAACAACAACAACCATTAGAACTACATCATGAGCCTCTAAGTCCCTTTCCGGATGCAGATCTTGGTATTGAGGTGGATTCTAATATTAGTGAGGGTGGGAGCAGTAGTGGGTACTTGGCCATCCAACCAATTCTTCCAGGATGGAACCTCCCCCTCAGCCAACTTCCGTATTACCTCTTGGCAATTCTCATTTCTGTTGTTATTCATGAGCTCGGCCACGCCCTCGCCTCCGCCTCCCACAAAATCCCCATACAGAGCGTAGGGGTTAGTATTTTTGGGCCACTGATCCCTGCGGCCCATGTGGAGCTTAATTCAGGGACCTTAAGGGAGTCACCGCTAAAGAAACAATTGGACATTTTAACTGCAGGGGTTTGGATGAATGTTTATCTCGCACTTGTGACCTATTTCATCGTACCCAAATTAATTCCGGCCTTATTGTGGCCCACGCATTCCTCTCATTCGGGACTCAGTGTGACCAACGTCTTTCAAAGCTCGGGCATCGGAGGTATGCAAAAATTATAAATGCTATATTTAAGGGATTGAGTTTTAATAATATTAACTATTTAAACGTTTTTGTTTTGTTTTAAAAAGGACCAGGAGGCCTAAATGCTGGAGATGTGATTATAGGTATAGAAAATTGTGCTGTTGCCGACTTGGATAGTTGGTACACTTGCTTGGAGAAAATATGGGGCTCTGAGCCAGTGGGTTATTGTGTTACGGACGATGTACTTATCGGATATACAAACAATTCTGAAGGTATTTTAAACAAGCATTTTTAAACAAATCAAAATCCTTTAATGAATATATAGGTTGTTGTGCCTCTGGGAAAGATACCTCTCCAACCCACTTGTGCTTTCTTCAGATGGATGAACCCCCGCCGCTCCCTAAAACTTTAGACGATGATAAAAACAGTTCTGCAGCGCACAAGGCTCTGGAAGCCAACAGAACAAGTCACTGTCTCCCAGCCCAGCCAGTCGTCCGTCAATCGTCCACTGACTCTCTGACGACGACGACGAGCAGCCCTGACGCATCTGCCCCTTTTACAGGTTGGGCAGGTCGCTGTCACGCCCCCTTATTTTCCTGTCCTAAAAATTCCGATGGCCAAGAAAATCATTGCTATCTACCTCGCTTGGTACGAGAACTCTCCACAAGTTTCCGGATCGTTGAAATTCATCGTCGCCAATCCGAACTCAAGTCCCCCGTTCTGTTTGTGGGAAATGTAATGGACCTCGACGGGGGTCTTAGAGTCTCAGAATACGTCCCTCGATCCTGGTTTCTGTCCTATTTTCTTGGATTTTGTGCTTTTGCTAAATTTCCGGAAAAACTAGAAACTGTTTTACTTTTAACTGCCGGACTTTCTGCGGGATTGGCAGTCGTCAACATGCTGCCGATTTATGGGTTAGACGGCTATCATATTGTGGACGCTGTTGTCCGTGCCCATTTCGGCGCCAAGGCGTGGGAAGCGCGGAAAATTGGACGACTGGTCCAACTGATCTCTTGGATTGCGGTGGGAATTGCAGCACTAACTATTTTTTGCAGCCTTGCCCAAGCGCTTTAAAATGAAGCAAATTAATATTGAGACCAATTTAATAGAATGAATTGTCCAGAGTATTGTGAACTGACTGAACATTTTTTTAGAAAATGATGCGGAGATATTCTTGTACAAAGCCTTTTACCAATTAATTTTTTAAGCTAATTAACGTAAACGTAATGAGGGTAAACTATTTTGGTATAGTCAGCTCCTGTCATTGATTGATGGAGATATCTCAAGTCCAGTACTAATTATAATTTATTTTGAAATGCAATTTACGATGTAAAATGTGATGTAGTTATATTATCGTGACTTATTGTACTGCTCAAAATTTGTTGTTTCTTTATTTAATTGTTGATTAGTTATAGTTAGCATAATTATTATTATTATTATCTTTTACCACAAGATTTAAGATCTAAACTGATGGTGCTGTAAATCCAAATGCAAAATAAAATTGAAATGAAGAAGTACAAGAACATTATTACCTGAAGGTACAAAAGGTTAATTATTAATTAGCTGCTAACATGTAGTTATTGCGGACCACTGCTGGCCATTCTGCGTTGAATTTGTTGTTCCATTTCTGCGACTTTTTGGCGTAATTCCGTCAGCTCTGTTTTGTTAGTGGATATCAACTCAGCGTTCCGCTTCCTATATTACGAGGAAATTACAGAAATTAGTATTTTAATTTAGTCTTCTACTGCATAAATTGTACTCACGCCTCGCTTTGTATGTATTCTATCCTCCGGCCTACGTTTGATTTTGCTGCAATTGACGATAGGATAATTAAAAACTTTCAAAGCAGTATATTCATATAGCCCGAGTAATGTACGTGCTAAAAATTGATAAAGAATTTGTAAAAGTGTGGTTACCTTCCTCCAGTGATTGGGGGACGAGGACTTCGCCGACAAGTTTAAACACGCGAGCGTCCCCCTTGCAAAACCCAAGCTCCTCCTTCACCATCACGTTTTCGTGGAGCTGCGTCTCCAACTGACCATTTAGTCGCATCAGCTTTTCATTTTCTATAATTATTAGTTAATTTGTAATATTAATTGCTAATGTAAAAAAGACAGTTTACTATTTTTCGGCTTACTTTTTTGTGCTTTTGTGAATTTCTCCAGTTCCGTTTGAAATTTGGTCTGAAGGGCCTCCAAATCGTTTCCCAAACTCATCCTCAATAATTAGCTAACGTTACAAATCAACAGACAAAACAGAAAATAACTCTTTCGGAATTTTCGGAAATTGGAGTCCAATGCAGACACGAATTTGAGTTTCACGCCTAAATATCTATCTCGCCTTTGTTCATCAGATTTTTAGGCATTTTTAGCCCGAGTCTTTTGGAAATGATTTGTAGGTGGAAAAAGAAAAACCCTAAATTTGACCCAATTTGACTGAAAGATAGATGCTTTAGGTCAATAATTACTTATACAAACTAATTTCATTAAAGAAATCCACACAGGGGCAAAAAAATCGTAAAAATTGTTACATTATTTAAAGTATCGAAACCAAACATTTTTTTGATCTCATGAGTCATACTAACATTTTTTTGATAACTGATGTAATTTGTTACTAAACCTGCCTTTTGGCAATACAGCATGCAAATTATACCTAATTTAGTTCAGTTTCACAGTCAACAGTGTTACGAGGGATTTATTTTAATAATGTAGGTACAAAATTATTTCATTTCTCCCCGCATAACTCTGTTAAGCTTTGTCGTAAATTCATCCGCAGCCACCACTTCTCTTTCATACGTCGCCAAAACGTCGTCACTTAGTTCGTAGAGTCCATCCAGCATGTTTTCGCCCTCATATGAAAATACGGCGTCCACGAGAAAGTCTCTGTAAGGCTCCCAAGCAGCCAAATTTATATCGGACGGAATTCCATACTCTCGTTGCATTGTTTCCACTTGAGGAACTTCAGAAATATTGATGCTTTCTGTCATTCTCCGCAAACGCTCGCTCGCCCTTCGACTAAAATGTGAAAAAGTTCGCTCTTTGTGTGCACTTGCTACAGATTCTCGAACGGATTCTGTCTCATCTCCAGCCGGTGCTTGAATCGTGACCTTTGAACCTGGGACAACAGATGTGATGGGACCTGGCTGGGATTGCATCTCTGTCGCAGCGACGGATTTTGTAGATTTAACAGATTTTGCAGATTTAATAGATTTGGCTTTGGTCGCTTTTGAAGCTTGTGACGCCAAACTCACCATCGATTTTTGGAGTACGGAAATATTACTTTTAGTTGCTTTTGGAATTGCAGGAACTGATTTTTTTGTAGCTAAACTGACCATGGATTTGGCCCCAGGTCGCATAGATTTTCTGTCTTCGAGACCCGTGGCGTTGGTTGCAGTCGAAGAAGCAGAAATTTCTCTTGAATATTTCGACATTTCTCCTGCATTTGCGTGTCCCGGATAAAACTTGAATGCTTTGCCATCAGGGTCATGTTTGAATGGGTCGATCTCAACTATAGGTGGTAGCTTATCCAATGGAGTTTGACCAGTCATGTTACTGTCCATTTTGGACAGATTTTTGAGTACTCGGTTCACTCGAAAAACGGGGTGAAAATAAAGGTCTTGCATGTCTGGACCTGGATCAGTCAGCCCTGCAATCGCAAGCCTGTAATAAGAAAAATTTATTACAAGAGAATGTAATCAATAAGTAGGTTCAAATTTTGAACATGATTATTACTGTCTGAATCGATTTCTCTCTGCCTTGATTCTTCCGACGCGTCTCTTTGTCCAACTGAGGGCCTCTTGTTCCTCTAGCCGTTCCAACAGAGTGGACATGTATTTGGCATCCGTGAGACGGACACGGTCAGATCCCATGAGACGCTCCAAACGTACGACGACACGACCAGGTCCATCCGCCGGAAACTCCAAATCCTTCTCATAACTTTCTATAGGTGGGAGGTGAACGCGGACTTTGGCATGATGGGCGCGGTGTTTTTTGGAAGGTTTTCGACCGCCTGGTGTAGGCGCAGGTGGCGCCGCTGTGCTTTTTTTGCCATCCCCTTTCGCCGAACCAGAAGCTTTTGGTGGATCCATTTTTGTTTTGCACAATACGACAATCAAAATAAAAAAAATGAGAATTCAGATTCAAATGCAAAATGTTGTTGACGTCAGTCTGCAAGGTAAAAGTTGTTATGCAACAGCCTTGGCCTTGATCAGTCTGAAACTTTCTGATAATCGTTTTTTTTTGCTGGAGGAGTCGATCTGTTTAGAGCTCCTAACATAGCATCGATCATTTTACCATCAAATATAGTTAAATTAGTATATATAATCCAGCTCAATTTAAACATTCTCAAATCTTTATTAAACAGTGTCCAATCATTTTACAAGTTCAGTAAAACTGAAGTTGTCCACTCTGAGGGACGCTTTCGTCTGGATACCACTCTTGTCTCCACTTTGCACGAACCTTCCAATAATTCTCGTCCTCTACATTCGCCATCCATCCCGCTTTTTTGTCTCTGGCCAACAGAACTTGCAGCGCCTTTGCCAACGACTCTGGAGGCACGGCGTAGCTCACGCCATTCGCTCCATCTGCAGAATCCGGCGTGGCCACGGTGTCCACTTCAGTGACCATTGACACATTATGCAATTCTCCCATCATCATCGATGAGGGAATTGTCATCAATGACATGCTCGAAGGTATCGTCATCAAACTCAGGGACTCTCCAAGAGAGTGGACACTTCGGGCATTATTGCTCTCAAGCACTGAGGCTGCATCATTTGTCTTTTCAGATTCAATGTATATATTGGGAGTGGGCCACGCCGTGATGTTGAGTGGCCCGTCAGTCGTCCTATGAACCCTTAGCCCGTTCTTAACCGCTCCCTTAAGGATCCCTGCTGCCGCCTTTTTAAGCTCGCACTTTTGCGCTAGCCGCCGTTCAACAAGGTAAGAATAGTTTGTGGTCCGAGCCCTAAAGTCCGCTTCCCTTAACGCTCTCAAATGATCCTGGAGGTGACAATTTGCAATCCCTCGATAGAATTCTCGCTCCCTCAATTCTTCCCGTTCCCTGTCTCTTTGAATGAGGAAATGTTGAGTGGCCAATACTGCGGAGGTTTTGTTTTGTCCAATTTTCGTCAGTCGGTCTAGTACCTCAATGTCTGAGGGGACAAGGGTCACTTTCTCTGCCCCCAATTCTTTGGCAATTTCCTCCCAAATCTCTGCCTGTTTGAGGTCAAGGAAGCTTATGATTATTTGCATTGTCAATTGGTTTTTTAGACTGAGTCCTTCAAATAGTTGAGCTTCGGTGTTGACGCTCTCCGTTATTTTCTTCACAAGGAGAAATATTTTGGGACGAACAGAGGCCAAAAGGTCAAGGGTCGACGCGCTAGGGGCTGTTGAGGGTGCATGAGGGCAACGACGCGAGGAGAATGACCTCGCAAATGAAGACATCAAGGGATGGCTTGTGGCTGAAAGAAAATGTTTAAAAACGGATGTAATCATTGTGTCATTTGACTGTCGCATTATTCTCTTTTTTAAACGCATATATACGTAGGTATCTACCTAAAATGACGCTACTTTAGAAAAGTGGCCCTCCAAATGCAGTTGGGGCGAGTAATTGACACATTTGGCTATAAATAGAAAGATTGTAGCAAACTCTTGCGTCATGCACAATCAAGAGGACCAACACTCATCCCATAATTAGTAGGAACTCGGAGGGAAGATGAGACACTCTCACTTTCCCCCACAAAGTACAACAAATGCCCCTGAGAAGAGATTGTAATTTATTTTGGTCATAATCCATCGGGATGTCTTGTCTTGTCATGTTCCCTAACTGCTTTGTTTTCTGTTGTATAGTTGTGAATTGTGATATTCAGTCAAACACAAAGTGAAGAGAGGCCAGGGACAATTAACTTGAAATAGTGCAAATAATGTAAACTAACAAGTAATGAGCAATTTGTAGCCTGTCCATTTTAATCAATTTCAAAAATTTCATCCCTTGAGTGACCTTATTGGTCAGTTTTTAAACAAGCAAGTATTGACATGTCACGTCACTCAAGATCAAGACAATTCAATGCAAGGGGCTTAAAATAATTTTTATTTAACAAGGCAGCTCGTGCTGTGAAAAATAACATCTCATAGTCCAGAGAACAGTAAAATATCTTATACATTTTCTACGTGGCAGCTCAATGGATTGCGTAATAATTGTGTTGTGTACTAAAGTGATCCCATTTCATAACCATCTCAATCTCAATTTCTAGAAAAAAAAATTGAGGCAACATGAGACAAATCTTCCGAAAACTGCAACAAATCTTGCAACAAAAAAAAATGAATTATTAGCAAAGTATTTCTAGGAATTGATGGATGCACTTGAATGCAGAAGACACATTATTAAATTATTAAGACAATACAAATCCTTAATTAACTCCTCACATATAAATAAATCTCTCTTATTCGTATGACGCAAAATATTGCAAAATATTCAACTTCAAAATGAATAATCGGATCAACACTTGTAAAAATTAGTAAATTGACCACCCAATAAATACATTGGATAATAATATAAATAATATTTGCTCTCCCATCCAAAAAATTTTTTGCTAATTGTCCCATATTTGGACGTACTTAAATAGCAACTAATAATTGCAGTCTCATCCTTCGCTCCCCATTAATTAAATCAGCCCAATAAAAGACTAATTGTCCCAGTTGTCTGTAAACAATTTTATTTTTTAAATTTTCTCTCTAATAGGCTCCATTATTAATGGTGAGTGATGATGAGTTATTTTGTTTTGCTCCATTCATGTCAACACCTTGTAATATTTCCGACAAGGGAAGAATGACGATCGTCATAATATGATATGATGTCACTTTCACGACGCATGTCCCGTCCCCTGACTCCAGGCTTTTTTTATATTAATAAAAAATAATTAATTAACTTTGTGAGGTGAATGGCTGCCTAATTAAAGCGGCGTTGTAGTACAAAAGTTGTAGTTTTCTAAATATTGCAAAATTTTGAATAATTTTTCAATGCTAAACCTCTGCGGGGTCCTTTTATATGTTTGTTGGCCATTAATAACAAAAAATAAACCGCAAATGTTACACAACAAGCAAAAGATACAAAAGAGGAAATTAATCTCCAAAAAAAGCATTCATCTTCACCTAATAAGCTTCTGCAATTTCAAATGTCCCATTTAAAAAAGTCTACCAAGTTAATGAGATAATTAACGACAAGTTCGAGCTAATTGATGTGCTAAATGAAGTAACTAAATAACTGCGAAAAGTTTCATAATTAATTTGCAGCCTTTTACTAGATTTTGAAGAAGAAGAAAAATAATTATTTAATAAAAAATTAAATAATTTTCTAGAAAATTAGCCACAGACCAAGAAACCGAAGCAAATTTAAAGCAAACACTGCCAAAAAAATCAACCGCATGAATTTGAGATCGAATTAAAAATATTGACACAACAATGACCAATAGTATCAGCTACAAAAATGCAAATGTCATGTTCCAAAGTGTCCGTCAGTAGAAACTAAACAAACGTTTGCATATTTTGTTGTTAAAGGGGCTGAAGAAGTAATTGAAATGAGTGAAAGGGAATTGGGCTAAACTTGGGATAAAAAGGGACCCCGACGCTATTCCCCAAGATATTCCATCGTCAACCCTTCGATCTAAATCATCATCTCTTGAGTTTGATTGGTGTGGTAGTGGTTTTGTTTTAGGAAACTTGTGTGGAAATTTGAATAAAATGAAGGGCTCCGTGTTGGCGTCCCTTTTGATGGTGGTTCTTGTCGTAAGGGCTGAGCCGCCTTCTTCTGGAAATTATGGTGTCCCTCAAGCCCCACCCCCTGTCCTTCCACAACCTGTGCTTAGACAACAACAACAGGGTTATAGCGCGCCCGCGCCTCAACAAAGTTATCAACAATATAACAGCCCACCAGCTCCACATACACAAAGCGCGCCAGTTCAAAGCAACTATGGCGCTCCACAAGCCCACCAAAGTTTTACACCCTCTAGGGGACCACAACAATCCAGTTATTCGGCTCCTGCCCCCCAACAATCGGGTTATTCTGCTCCTGCCCCCCAACAATCGGGTTATTCTGCCCCTGCCCCCCAACAATCGGGTTATTCTGCCCCTGCCCCCCAACAATCGGGTTATTCTGCGCCTCAACAACAAAGCTATTCTGCGCCAGTTCCTCAATCAGGTTACAATGCAGCAGCCGCCCCTCAACAATCGGGATACAATGCTCCAGAAGAACAACAAGGCGGAAAAATTCACAAGGTATATACTTATTTCATCCAACATAACGCACTAACAAAAGTTCAAGTTAAAACTTTATGTCAATTTCAGCATGTTTATGTCCATGTGGCTCCCGACTATGAGACTGAGGAGAGGTCACGACCTAAAAAGCCACTGCCACCCCCAGAGAAACATTATAAAATCCTGTTCATCAAGGCTCCATCTAATTCTTATGGAGGAGGAGAAGAAATCCAATTGCCCCCAGCCCCAGAGACAAAGACGCTCGTCTATGTTTTGCTCCGAAAGCCTGAGTTTGCAGGGGGGCTTAATTTCCCCACACCTGCCCCCACTCAACCATCCAAACCAGAGGTACTACTACTACTTTATACGTTTTTAACACATGTTTTGTCCCTTCATATCTCTGGAACAATACAATTATTTTATGAAATGGATCTAAGATACAAACAAGTCATGCTTTGTACATGTTTGATACAAAGTTTGGAAACTGTAGGCTTATCTATTAAACGGAGACAACTAAATTACAAATTGGGGCATACTGAGATTGTCATTTACTTGATCGTTTTTTCAATTTTAGGTCTATTTCATCCGCTACAAGGGAGGAAACAAGGAACAGAAACAAGAACAGGGGTCTTATGGAGCCCCTCAACAACAACAACAACAACAACAATCGAGCTCATATTCCGCACCAGTCCCACAGTCATATAGCGCCCCCGCGCCCCAACCTCAATATAACGCTCCAAGCCCGCAACAATCAAGTTATAGTCCCCCAGCCCCTCAACAATCAGGTTATAACGCTCCCCAACAATACATTCCTCAACAATCTGTTGCCCAATTTGGCCGTTCTGCTAGCCCAAATTATGGAGTTCCAAATTAAAATCTAAAAGTATTTATGTAATGTATGCAAAAGCAATCTAATATCTATTTTTCTAGCTAATTACAATAATTACCTAATAATAAAAGTGCCAAAACTTACACGAAATGCATCCTTCCTTGTCCCTAAGCACGCCCCATTGTTTCTCCTCGTTGCGCCAAAGGGCGCAGAGCAAGGCGGAGAAGGTGTGGTCTTGTTCCACAGCCAACTCATTCAACCCCTCAGCAACTTTTAGCTGACGCCCTTTTGTTTCAATCTGCTCTCTCGCCAGCCCTTCGCCAAAGACAGTGCGGGGAGGGCGGGAAATTGACCGTCGCCGCCAAAATAGCACTTGATCCATGCAGCGGGGATAGT
Organism: Proisotoma minuta; assembly: GCA_034698145.1. Classification (NCBI taxonomy): domain Eukaryota; kingdom Metazoa; phylum Arthropoda; class Collembola; order Entomobryomorpha; family Isotomidae; genus Proisotoma; species Proisotoma minuta. The sequence continues at coordinate 17,873 of JAQIXN010000250.1, forward strand.
CGCATAGCTCCATGAGACAATTCAAAATATGAAGTGACGCCGGAGGACTTGCGCCAAGTTCAAGTAAATCCAGGATCCGTAGAGGTCCTTCAAAAGCTAAAAAGGTTTCGAGGCATGAGGGTGAATCGGCTACACAGGCAAACGTACATTCTGCCAGTCCAATGTGAAACAGGGGATTCATATGTCGTTCGTTTGGGGGGAAGTAAAGGGCGATGCGTAATAGTCGAATGAGGATATGGACGCCGTTTGCGCTAAGAAAGCGCTCCATCTCCCGCATCCCTCCAAGTTTACCAAGGGAGGCTGAGCATAGAAGAAGATTTACCAATATGGGTTCCTCTCCTTCCCCCCAATTCTTTTGGGAGATACGAGAAATAGCTGAGACAAATGTTGACATACAGTCGCGGTCACGAAAGAAAGCAAATGTCTCGTCGCTGCTGCTCAAAATGGTCCGAAGGAGATGGGCAAACATTGATAAAAGTCTTAAATCGACGCATGAATCGGGCTTGGCGTAGATTTTAAGGTATTCCATCATTCTGCAGGGAGAAGGTGTGCCATATTATATTGCATTCTTATTTTGATATTACTTACATGAAATAAGTTAAAAAGAACTTACGCTGGGACGCCTTCAGGGACCAGAAATGCGACCGGTTGCTGCTTTGCTATTGAAACAAGGACCCCCCAAGCCACAGACTGGAGACAACTAATGTCACTGGAGGCTCCCAGGGCGTCAATAAGCTTTGAAGGTCCCACAAGTACAGAAATAAGTGCAGGGACTAATTGGTAATCTTCAATTATCTATGTAAAAATGAAAAAGACACAGAGTTTCACAAATAAACTTGATTAGTTGTAGCATTTTACATTAATTTACATGTAGGGAAGATCCAGAACTAAGAACGAGCTCCAACATCCACAAAAATAGTTTTAACAGTTCTCCATCCTCTGCAGTAGAATCCAACAGATAAGACAGAGAGAGTGGAGCAGTCAGCCCAAAAATATTGGTCGACACAATTGCGGCAATTGCTAAAACGGTCAAACAACTAATTAAAATGTTACTTATCTTAAATATTACCTTGAGAATATCTTCCAAAACAAGCTCTCAAGCTGGGAATCTTTTGTGCCAAAAGGCAGACGAGGAAGCCAGTGTCGTTTCTCAAATTGAGGGCCACTTTTGATACTGATGCTTCTGGTTGGAGTTGGAGAAACAGTCGCGTAAGAAGAAATTGAAAGCTGCCTTCAGTAGGGGAAGAAGCGCAGTCTTTCCCCAAATCGCTAAAACTTTCACCAAAAAGGGCATAAATAAGATTCAAGCTCCTTCTTAAAATAACATTCCCGTCATCCTCCAAACAGAGCTTGAGCAACAGAGGATCCAACAATGAAGGTGAAAGGAAGAGCAGTCGACGTCGAATTGTGTCCGAGATATCGCATGCATGTCGTAGAAACTTTAAAAGTTGGCAGTATGCAGGAGAGTAGCCCCCGTCTTTAAGATAATCTGCCAAAAGTCGTGGAAGTTTGCTTAGTTCTAAAGATCCAATGAAAGCGGAGGACGAAAGGGGACGTGTAATGGCGTCCTCGTCTTTTGGCTTTTTTGAAGGCTTTTTGATTCTTCTGGCACTGTCTAGCCAAATAGTGACAACTTCCAAAATTTGAGACTGCAAAGGGTGTGGACTGACGACGATTGCTTGAGCTGAAAAACCATGAAAAGGTGACGTTTTAAATCTTGTATTGCCCCAATTCGTATAAAGATATAAATAAGTAGCATTTGCCAATGATTGTGAGGGCGTAAGCAAGTCGCTTTGAATCGACCAGTTCCCCCATTCGAGTGATTTGTATTCCTTTGGCCAAATGGGATAGAACGAGATCCAATAGTCCCCCCGCGTATGACAACTGCTCATGTTTGAGTCCTAAGTTGAGGATAATGTGGGCCACAAGGTCACTGTCCGTAAGCAAAAGACCTGAGGGAGAGGCCCTGAGGTAGATGGACCAAATTGTGAGGACATCGTCTCCATATTCTTCGCATTCCAAAAGATCTTCACTTGCAAGGATCTCTGCCATTTGTTGAAGGCAATATCGAGAGTCAAATTCTCCTGGGGAAATTTATTGTATCATAATATAACTTTTGACTGAGATAATGTCAATAGGGGGTTACCTGGAATTTCACAGCCACACCCATTGTCATTTGCCCAACCAGCAGTGATTTTTGTGGGAGACGAGTTGGGGGACGGGGGAGGGGCATGTTCGGTACAGTTTGTGGGAGCCATTTTTCATATAGTAATAAAAAGTTCTTAAAAATCTGCAAACCAGAGAGGACTTTTGTATTGAAGGGATCTGATCATTCTGATCTCAAAAATGTTTGGTCATGGAGACCTCACATTTTTTCTGCAAACACATGCAACCCACATTCGGTTTATAGAGACCGTTTTTATTGGGTTGCGTTATTGTACTTATATTTTCCCTAGACATAAGCTACACGTTTTAGAATATTAGATTATTTTAATTGTATTTGCCGTGTCAGTTCCATGTTCCCTTGTCATATATTTTTCTTTGATCCGCTTTCTTGGAATACAAACATAGTAGAAACTGGATGCGGGATTACATGCTATAAAATAAGTGTAGATAAGGATTATTCCTCTAATCGCTCTCTTTTTGGAGTTTCTTCTTGTCCAGAGAGAAGAAGCTGCTTAAAGCTTTAGCTTTTTTGGAGTCTCATCTCTCCTCAGCATCTTCAATTTATAAGCAGTCCAAAAGAGAGAATCCAGTTTTCTACACTTGTGGTCATTCAATTGAGTTCACTCAACACCTTCACATCCTCACCAAATATTCTTCAGCTAAGCCACCAATTACTTGTAAAGTCCACCTGGACAAGCTCTTATCAAAAGGAAAAGGGTCGTAAAACTAAAGCTCTCTAGTTCTGGAGAACTGGATGAGAATCTCATCCTTCATAAAATCAAAGCAACGGGAGTCCAACACCAAAAGATCTGGGTCTTTAATAAAATCTCAGTTTTCCCAAAAGGTGACTTTTTGTAGTCAAAGGGTCACTCCCCAGGGCTTCTGTCCCTTTAGTGACATTTATTAAGCCAGTAAAATTTTGAGTTTGGGTGGTTTGGTTTTTTTTTATAAGCAGTCACTGCGTGAGTTTAATTAGTGCTTAAAGTAATTGTCGCCTGTTCGGAGTCTGTTCCTGCAAATTCTTCTGATATCATTTCCCGACATAATTTGCATAATTTTGTAGCAATAGATCCAACTAAAGTGCAGTTTTTATTGGATTTGCTCTGCAAAAAAGGCTCGTGATGGGAGTTTAATGGAGATACAAAAAGTGGCTAATGGTTATGTTATTGCCAGACTTGTTTACTTAAACAATGACACATGAACGTAATTAATGGAGAAAATGCATCAGCATAAATTTCCCTTCATTTTCTGCCTTTTTTCCCTCCTCCTCCTCCCCCTCTACCTGATAAATGTGGGGGGCTTTGAGGTCAAGAAGGTCAAAGTCAGTTGCTTCAACAAAACATTGATTGCTAAAATAGTGTACGCTTCGGAAACAGTTGTTGCCGGAAAAATTCTCAATCTCACAGAATTTGTGGTCAAACGTCAATTTACCAAAAAGTTGGGAACCTTTTCAAGTCTCAATCTTAACCTCAAGCCTTATACTTATGGTTATGAAGGGAGACGACGACGGATGGAAAAAGTTGAGACAAATGTCAGCATTTGGGTGGCTTCCGTTCGTGTCAAAACGGTGTTCAAAGGAGCGAGGGGACTTGAGGGCCGCATAGTAGATTTGCGGATCGAAGGCGCAGATGGTTCTCGAGAAAGCCGAAGTTTGTCCCGATGTCTAAGGGCGCTAAGGCCGGGGGACACGCGTCTCTTTTTTTACGCGGATGGTCTGAGCAATCAAACTGGGGTCCCTCTGCCCCCTGCACTTTCTGTCCTCGCATCGGTACGCAAAGCAGTCAAAGGTAAGTACAACTATAAATTTATCCTTGTCAGAATTTTGAGGGCAAACGCGTGCCAAAAATTTTACGTTTACGTTTGGTTGAGTTTGTATAAACATGACAAGCTAAACCCGTAAATCTGCTGAGGTGTCATGTTCCTAATCTTCTTTTCCTCTCTACCTGAGCATGGGAACAAAAGAGATATTTTGACATAACTCTTTTAAAAACTGGTGTTTGGCGTCAGGGTGCACTTAAGAGGGTTATCTTAATGAGGCTTTATCGTGTGGTCTATGACCATTTGCATAAAACTGCACTAAAGCTATCTAATCCCAATTTCGCCACTTATTTAAATTAAGTAATGGAAGCTCATAAACTGTTCTCACATTTTTTGGGAGACAACTTTACAAAGCTGTAACAAATTTCGGGCTATAAAGCTAAACCAAACCCCACCCAAACTTTTAACTATTTTTGGGCTGAATTTTCCCCATAAATTCATAAAATGGTCGTAAAATCTCGCATTACATAATATTACAATGATTATTATTATGGTAGCTCATATTTGATGATGTTATTTAGTGGAAGTAATTAGCCCTTAAATGGTCCATCACTAATTCAAAAAAATTCTCCAGTTTCCATCAGCCGTAAAAGGGAGTGGGCACTTTATGACCTCCGGCAATTTTTCAAAAAAATTAATGAATCTCTCCCAATCTGATTAAGTTAAACCACTTAACCAAGCCAAATTCAATTAGAGATTTTTCCAAACAGGTAAATTAACTTTGGGTACTTTTTTTCTATGCAAATCAACCAAGTACCCTTCCCTTATATGGAGTTTCTTCTTTTACAATTAGTTAGTGTGTTTATGACCCCAGTAAAAGTTTCCACTTTTATTATCTGGGGGTGGATGTATATAGAGCTTTATTTTTTGCATCTGTTGTACATATAGATTTCCATCAATATTTTGATTTTGAGGAATGTTTTGAAAGAATGTAATTAAGGTCTCCCACAAATCATCCCGTCATCACCAATGGAACATCTTACTCCCAAAATCTCTCAATTGTGTCTGGAGTTTTGTTGTTGGTCATTTTGAGAACAATAAAATCCTCCCAGATCCACAAAAGGAAGTACAACACACAACAACCAATGGAAATTTAAATATCCATCCTCCAAAACATAATTCACAAAGCTAAAGAAAAAAAATAACCAAGTCATATTTAAATCCTTTGAAAGAATATTAGTTCAATTATTTGAAAATGACAAGTACTATTTGGGTGGGCTCATTATATATTATTAAATATAGATGTGTTTTAAATATATTACACGAGGATCTGGATCAAGGGAATCAAATATTAAAATGTACAATTTATGGGACGCAGTTTGACAATTTATTTATGAGCAATAAGTTGTTGAGATGAATTAAGAGTTTTGTATCGGATAAAAGTTTTATGTGATTTGATCCATCCTCTGAACTCCTTTTATGGCAACTTGCAAATTGTTGGAATAAAATGTTACTCATCTTCCTCTTTCCTTACCCCAGGGGCATATAATAAGAAATAACAGGTACCCAAAGAGTCTTCGGGGTACTACATAATATAATATAATATTAAGGTATGTGTAAAATTGTCCTATAATTAGAAGTGAGGCAGATTGAGATTTTATGGTGTGAGTTTCATCGCTAGTTCCTTTATAAGGGTCCAATGTCTGTCTGTCCATTTGGCTGAGATTATTGACAGACGGCTGTGGAGTACATTCGTTTTGCTTAACCCTTGCCTTGAGGTTACAACGTCACTCTTTGACAGCTCACACAACTCTTCCTACAAAACTCTTTTACGGAGATTAATCTATTTCTTACCTTTCCGTTTCTTCAACGCTTTTAAAGTCATGGGTGCTCCTTTGACACTGAAATATGTTACCTCAGCAGTTCCAAGAGGAAAATTTTATTCTAAAACGAGATTTGGATATTGATTGAAATAAATAATGGAGCCGAGATTTGTTTTGAGATGAGACTTATTCTCAATCTCAAGTCCTTGCTCATTACGAGTCAGCTTGGGCAAGGGAGCCTTAAATTTTTCACAACCAGAGTTATTTATGGCCAAGGATCATTTGGATGCAAATTACTTTTTATGCAGATTTAAACGAGGTCTCAGTGCCGAAATTGATTTTAATGGACTGACTCTTTATGTACATGTCCCACTGCGAGCGAGTCCTTTTCATAAATATTCCAGATTTCCATGAATTTCTTTACAAAACACGTTCCACTTAATTCGAAATGATATAAATCAGCATTTTCTCCTTATCTGGGAAAATCTGTCCCATCTCCTCCAGGAAAAGGGAAACTCTCTCAACAATAGACTTTTAACTATTGAATTGTGGTCGTAAAAGAGAGAATCCAACTAAAATTAGTTGTTCATTCTAATCTTATCGGGTTCTGTTTAACATGGGGAGCCCCACCCTGGAGTGGAGGCCCCTTAGACAAAGATCTGTTTAGCGATAAGGGTCGGAGGCGGGTGGCAGAGGATTCGTTTAACATTCCAAAACATGAATCAATACTTTTACTTATCCCTGCTGAGGAATGAAAACATTGAAAACAGTTGAAAAAAGATGCCGATGAGAAGATGGACGCAATTTATTACGTAGTAGATGAAGGGTCTTTTCCACCTTTTCAAATATGGACTTGTTGGAAGATTGCTTTGATTTTTTGTAACAAAAGCCACAGCCATCAGTCCACACCGGTCAACCTTTGAGCAAACATTGGAATCTTTTACAAATCAAGAAAAAGTGAGAATGGGGAAATTGAGATTGGTTTGATCTCAACAACATGTTACTGTGGCTGTTACTCCCATCATTTTTCCTCCTCGCTTCTGGAACTGTCAATAATGTGTCACGAGTGCCAAGATCCAGAATCGTCCCAAGTCTGCAAAAGTCATTACCTTCTTCGTGTTGGTCATCTTTTCTCCAGGCACAACTCGGGAAAAATTCCACGCTGTTGCTTACAGGCCGAGTTGAAGCCCTTGTCTTTGAAGAGTCAACAAAGGTCAATAATGGCCCAAGGGTCGGTCGATTTCCCCCTCCGGTTGAAAAAGTGGTGGCAGTGAGATTAAGAGTAAAAAGAGTTGTGTCAGGGGACAGAACCCTTGAAGGGACCCTTATACTGGCATGGCCTGAAAGTCCTGGAAAGAGCTTGAGTGGGTGTAGCAGTGAGGGCAGACTGAGAGAAAGGGACACTCGGATATTTGTGCTGGATGGGGGCCTTAATTTTCTCCTGCCCCCACTCCCTGTGACCCTTAACAATCTCCGGATGGTCAATCTGCAGGCAAAAGCTACAAAAGGTTAAAACCTCATTTTGAAATTGTAGTAAATATTTTAGTTCCATGCATCGTGTAATTGATTTGGAGTGATGAAATGGAGCGAGGAAAAAGGAACTAGGAAGAAGAAGAAGAAGGGTGGAGATGTTTTGACAAAAAAGGGCATGGATAGATTTGCATTTTAAAGCTTAAAGCCAGTCTCGTAATTAAATGGAGTGGACCCAACTATTTAAATGGCAAAAAGTTCCCTGGTCGTAATTGCACCACCCAATCAATCAACAAATTCCATCGAATATGAAATCAACCAATACCCACGCAAACCATCAAAGCACTTTAAAAATATACAGGGTTCCACAAATCCTTATGAAAAGAAACATATTGTTGATGTATTTTTTTGTAGGATTGACAGCCGACAATTTGTCACATATTTGTGGTGACAACTTGTCATATTTTAGTTCCTCACTCACCACAAAATAAATATTTGTGTTGCAGCATCAAATTTCTTGCCCCTGCCTCCAGCAAATACATAGATATTTTATTTACTTACTCTAGAATTTTAAGCAAGCTTCATGCAAATCATGACAAAAGCTCTTAATTAACAAAAGCCCACTTTACTTTAGTAATTAGTTGAGTTAGAGAGTCAACAGGTTGGTGGGACAGGACAATTTTTGCGAAAGAGTTCCGAGTTTTGAGAAACGAGACTTTATTTGAAGGGTCCGAAGAGAGAGAGAGAGAGGAAGAAGAGTAAATTTATTTAGTCATACTTTCTCCACATAAAGCACCATTATCATCTCATATCCGAATTTCCCTGGAGCAGGCTGTAATGTCCTTGTAGTACATGATTACTACATATGTGGCTAATCCAATTGGGGGGGAGGTGTGAAATTCGTCCATTTGTATTCCCTGCAAACTGTGCTCAAACCCAGAACCATAAATTCTTTGGCCAAACCAAAACTGAATGAGATTGGGAGTCGAGATTTTGTTGAGATTGCATTGTGGTGAAAGTTGGGCTGGGAATTGGAGACAGATGTAGACAACTACACAATGAACGTGTCATGCAAAAGCCTAAATTTTTTGCCACTTTCTCTTTCCACCCAAAAGTCTACCTGTTGTGGCTTCTTCTTCTCTCTTGTGTTGTTGTGACTGATTAAAGGCTTGCATGACTTGTCTCCTCTGGCCACCATATAATGAGTCACTTATTCCACCAGCTTTTGGATCACTTTCAAAGCTCCTAATGAAACAAAGCCCTCCTCTCTCTTTATTTATTTCCCTTGATTGTGTTGTAATAATGGTTTCATATATTTCAACAAACGAAACATCATCACGGCGGGTCATTCATGGATAATTAAGGGGGTGGGTGTGGCGGTGGGTGGGAATTTTCTTTATGGGACTCCAGCATGCAAAACACTTCCGCTGACATTTGAACTTTCTCCCAAATTTGACCACGTTAGTTTCAAGTAAGTATTGTATACTTTAGCAACTTTTTCCAAGACCAAGGCCAGTACCGCAATCAATAGTTGTTTTTTACTCGGCTCAAATTTTGAGTTATGTTTACAGAAATCGATATCCTTTGTTTTCTCTGGCTGGCCTAGTTAGTTAGCTTAAAGCTCCCCTCCTTAATTACCTCCCAGGTATTTTATTCCAGAGCTAGGTGATTATTTGGTGGATTAGTGGATTAAGGTTTTGCCAGATTTCTTTTGCCCTTACTTATTTGCTTTCCCTTTTGTACCCGGATCGGATTGCGCACTCTGCTTTATGCTGGGAAAATTTTGCTGCTAGCTTGAGACTTGTGGGGAATACGACTCAGTTTTCTTCCAGACACCGACGAACGCCAAAGTGACTCTCTCCCCAAACAATGGATCCACGTGTGGAAGGAAAAGTCATTTAAATTTTTCATTCTTCAACGGAGAAAGTGGAAAGTGTGTGTTTGTGGAGAAAGTGACAGTTACAAATCTCTTTTTCCTCTCAATGTTTGGTTTCCGGATGGATAGTTCCCTCTAATAAAAATGGCTCTGGATTTGGTCGTTTTTGGTGGTGGGTGGAGGTGGAAATAAATAGGGGAATTGGACCACTTGACTTTGCCATATCAAAACAGATATCAAGAAGAGGAGAGGAAGTTGAAGAAAGTGTGAGTTACATGGATAGCCACTTCAGTGGGAGAAAGCAGCAGTCAATTGAATTTAAATCAAATCAACTTTCCCCACGTGGAGAAATATAAGTATTTCATTAGATTAAGGGCCCTTATTCCGACTCCAAATTGTAAATATAAATATCATCAACTTCCCCTCCAGTCAAAGTAAAATAACACGTTATACTTAAAAGCTCAAACAAATAATCGATTAAATTACTCCCAAAAGTAAACTTTGTAATTTATTGATCCTTTTGACAAATATTTTGAGTGGATTGGATTACTAATGAGTGGTGCAATAAAATAAAGATTGGCCATTCCCCAGAGGTAGCTAAACTAAACATTCCACTCGAGAAAGGAACAGATTTTTGGGAGAAAGTGGAGTAAAGTGGTGTGTATATTTGTGACATGATTTCTTTCTCCATTTCCTCCTTCTTTTTTCCGTCCCAAGAGAGACAGGGCTCGTAATTGCTTTCCCTGCTCAACACAGTGTGACGAACATAATGCACTCACCTGCTCTCTCCCTTACTTAAATTATGATTTTTGAGACATGTAATGAAATGGTAATTTGGTCAAATTGACAGCTCCAGGGTGTGGCTTTCTATAAATATGACATGGCCAAAAAAAAGTTGGAATTTCTTGTTGTTCTTTCTCCCAAACTTATGCAAATGTTTGTTCCCTTCTCTCTCTCTCTTTCTCTTTCCCAAAGAAAACAGGTGTAAATGGGACTTTCACTTTTGATTTGTTTCTCCTAATGAAATTTGAGCTCATTAAGAGAATTAAAGTGGGCTTTTAAACTAATTAAAATTGTTTTCCCTTTCTAGAAGAGAATTAATTGATTATTGTGATGCAAATTCGTTAAGACAGAGCTGTATATAGTTTATGTATTTGGGAGAGTGGCAGTGGAGTGTGAAATTGGTGGAGGGCCGTGGTGAAAGAGAAAGACAAGTGTTTGTTTAAGGCTTTCAACTCCTCAAATAAATTAAATTGTACCACGGCCCACTTTCACATGAGATCAATTTCCTTGACCAACTCAGAAACAAAATTACTTTTTTTTACTAGTAGAACAAAGCCCAATTTGCATTTGGTATGAGGGCAAGTGAAAGTGCTGCTCGGTGGTGACAGGAGATTGATGGCTAGGAAAATTCATCAACTTAGTTTATACGTAAAAGTAGTGAGGCTTTCACCAATCAGTTAAAAATGTGCTGCTGGAGGGTAAGAAATTGTGAATTCCGGGCAGAAGGATGAGGTAAATTGATCTCGTTAAAGCCCGTTGTTTGAGGAGGGAGGAATGTGATCTGTAAACTGAGTCTTGAATTTTGTGGGGGAGAGTTATTGTATTTTTGGATTCATTGGACCGTGTTCAATGTTTGCACTTTCTCTCTAAAAAAGGGGTGGTTTTATAGTTGAGACTACTCTTGTTTTATGTGGAGATCCATGTAATTGGAGAAACCAGACAATGTTAATTAGTCCACTACTGATTCACAAGTTTATATACGGATTTATTATGAAGCTCAATAACTTTTACATGTGTTCCTTGTGAATGGAGAAAGTTTTGGGTGAAAGCAAACAATAAGGTTTTGGACGAGCTTTGTAAAGTCGCAACAGTTTCAGTTGTTTCAGTTTTTTGGCTTCACCTTCAAATATATGAAACAAAACCAACGCCCATTTTAGTAACTTTGTTGGTTCATTATTAAAAAGTCTGAATGGAGATTAATTAGGAGATCTTATTCGACCAAAAGCAGCTCATTCTATATTTATTCATGTAAATTAATAAGCTCCCCACATCCTCATAATTACAAACTTCCGCGTGCAGACATTGTTCATAATTTATCATTTCCCCTCCTTAAATAAGTTTGGACCAAGATTTGCTCCCATTGCTCCAAAAATTCCTTTTGTTGTAAGAATTTTATTTGAAGGAAGGGGAAAGAAGGATAATTCATCTGCCGTCAAGAATCTGAGGCATTTTTCAATCAGTTGCTTACAAAAGTTAGGAATTTTTGACAACTGCTTTGACTGATGTTGTTGTTCTTGGTGGATGATGTCTCATTTAACATTCTGCCCAAATACTTTCTCCAAATTCCTCTCTCTCTCTCTCGTCTTCTCAAAATATTTGTTGAATTCTTTTACCTGCATATATAATAAATATGAATGTATATATTCAGATTAATTTAACGCGACTATGTTTTACTTGTGTAAACTCTTTGGATGGGAAAAGTTATATGCACAATTATTAGACAAATAATCGGAGAAAGTTTTCCCCGCTGGTGGTAATAGTTGTCGGTGGTGGTGGCCGTCATTAGCAGGGCCATTAGTGTGACAAATGAATAAAAGGAATCAGCAGCCTCAATAATTAGCAATATTACAACTCCAACACAATAACCACTTTCGCCAACTACTTTTATATACTTACACTCCTTACATATTTTTTATATTAAAAATGGGAAATAATGAGGGAGATGAAAGGGAGAACTTTCTTTTTGATTGTACGACTTTCCTTTGAGTCAAAGATGAGATGTTGAGGGTGAGAGAAGTGATTATTTTAATAATTCCCCCACAAATCACCTTTCCCCCCGCCCACTTTCTCCCCAAAGAAAGGAATGATTAATTTCTCCCTCTGTCATCACCAATTTGTGGCTGGGGAAGCCAAACACTTATTTACAACCACCTTTCTTAATTGTACAGCTTGTAACACGCCCAACAGAGGAAATGAGGAATTCGGAGAAGTATGGAACTTATTGTTAGAGGAAATGTGAATTCTGCGGCTGGGGAATTAGAATATGGAATAACTTTCTCTCTTCTTCTTCAAACCAAAATGCAAATGGTTGGAGCTCAAGTTAAATTACTTTTGCTTTCTCCAAAAAATGTGATTAGTAAAACATTTAGAGCCTCCAATTATAATATTCATAACTCTTCTTCAAAAAACGAAAAAGTTGACGGTTTGATTTAGTGGAGGGCTGGAGAAATATCTCAGCTCAAGTTTTTTGTGAGGTCAAGATCCTTTCTCAGAGACTTTTTGTCACTTTCCCTTTTTTTGGGTTGAGAAAAAGAAAGAATTCCGATCACATCCCATTATACTTTAGTTGCCACCCCGGAGACAATTACCTTTTCCCCGCCCCTTGAATGAATAATGAATTGGAGTCATTTAAATATTCCACTAAACTAATTGGCTTAATCAGAAGGCTGCAGATTGGAGTAGGGCTTAAAAATCTGCATCTATTTGTGACACTTGTCAACGAAGCTCTCAGAAAAAAGTTTTGAGACGAGACTGTTTTGATTTTTACTTTCTCCATTCCCATTTTCTTGCTTTCTTTAAAAAGGAAATGGAGAAAGGGAATGAGATTTTTGGGATTTTTGTCTGATTAGTATTCTGGTCCGTGAATTTGTCTTCTGGAAGCTAAAAGGCCAATTTCCCAGCTTACTCACCCCATTTGAATATCCGTCTACGGCATTACCAAATCTCTTAACTCTGCATCATTCACATTCAAACAAATACAGGCCACAATCCTATTTCGTGGATGGTCCTTTTTATGTAACATTATGTTGCTTGTGGAGTGTTATGTAATTGCCCTGTTTCTTCTTCCTTTCTCCATTTTCCCTTAGTAGAGTATTTTCACATTATTAGGCAAAGTAGTGGATTTAGATTCAAATCTCTTGCCTCTTCCCCTAAGGAAATGTCCTCATAAATATCCCCCTCTACTTCTTATTTCTATATTCACCTTTACTTTTATCTACTCTATGAATAACTGACTAACACTCTTTCAGCTGATGGGATGAGGACCACACCCACTGCCACCACCTAAGAGGGACTTTTAATGGAGGATTACGCCGGTGGGGGGAGCTATGTCCATTACCCCTCTCAAATACCACCACAGATTGTAACCAATCATTATGCTAAATACCCCCCACAATACAACAACCAGCCCCCACCACCACCCCCCGTAGACTGGGAATATTCACACTACCACCAACATCACCACCAGCAACATAATAATCAGAGACCACCCCCACCCCCAGATTATGAGTCACACACAAGACTCTTTTCCCCTGATCTGGGATTTAACAACAGTGCTCAGATTGCCCCAGTAAACCATTACAACGGCTACAATGGACAAAACCACACCCACAATCACAATCACCAGCCCCAGCAGCAACAACAAATAGTGCGACAGCTTCAAGAAAAGTTTGGTGAAGAGCAGCAGCCACACCCACAACTTCAAAACAACGTGCCCCTACTAAACGGAAATGGGGTTGCTCAGCAGCTTCCAATTCAGACCCAACCTGGAACAGACAATAATAATGTAAACAATGGTGGGGGTTGTGCCGAAGGGGGTGTGGTCGCGGCCTGCAGCCCCCAAAGCCGCCTCCCTCTTCTCCTCCTCCTCCTCTTATTTCTCCTCACTCTCTTCCTCTCTTTCTCTGGGGCTCTCCTCTACTACAAATGTAAGATGATGATAATATTATGCACTAAATAAATAAGTTTCTCTTTGACTAAATAAAATTAACTAAGTAAGTAAGCTTTCACTAATTTTTCCACAGTTCAACCCAGAAATTCTTTCAGCTCTTTGGTGGAGGGTGAGTTTGGAGTTCCTTCTTTAATTAATTAATTAATCAAACCCAGACCACGTACTTTCACTCCACAGTGAAGTTGAATTACAAAGTTTGTGCATGTAGCATTGTTTCCTCTTCATTTTAAAGCTGTTTTTCTTTCTTTTTGGACAAAGGTCTTGAGTTGGCCATTAGTCACTTGTGTTCAAGGGCCCCAAGGATTTGTTATTGAGAAATGGTCTCATCTCCGGTAGCGGCTAAAAAATGGAGCCCAGATAACATTCAGTTGATGGGATGATAAATTTCTTGAGGAAAAATCTTAAATCCCCTCACTCCAAATCCCTGGGAGTGAAGACTTTCCCAGCTTAAAGTTTAGGTAGAAAGATATGACGATGTGGATGTCCCCTTTTGTGTATGAGTTACTTTCTGGAATCCATTTATTTCATAGTCTCTATATTTTGATGGGAATAATAAATAAATGGCAGAGCATAGACTCTGATCAGAGGCTAGATTGTGCATAAATAAGCTCACATAATAAAGTCACGGATATTGAAACACGTGCGGAGAAGGGAATGGAAATATTTGAGACATTTTTAATGGAATTTGGAATAATTTAAAAAAAGTGTGCTCGCTTGGGATGCAAATGTGTCTCTTATTGTTTCCCATTTAGCTCATTAGTTTTCTTCACGAGGAGAGGAGAGAAAGGGGTCACCTCAAATTTCTCCTTTTTTGATGCATGCATATGCATGTGATTAGTATTATGGAGAAAGTTTTCCAATTTCCAAGTACATGTCAATGATATCCGCTTTATGTGGCGCGGGTCAAAGTTTAAGTGAAAGTTAGTTAATAGTTTGCCCGAGGGAACGACTTTTCCAAAACAAGGGAAGTTTAAGTTTAGTCTGTGAATTAATGGGCTCGATCCTTTCTCCAAAATCCAGCTTTACTTGGGATAAACTAAACGCAAATCCTCTTCCAATAAACAAAGCAAGGGATTAGATTACGGCCCATATTTTAGTCCACAATTTATTACCCTCCCTAAGCATTGTTTTGTTTGCTACAATTAAAAGGACAATTGAACAGGGAACAATAAGCTCATATGTATGAGTTATGCATTGTTCTTAAATTCAAGTGCCACTTGTGCCTCATCCTTTTTATTTATAGTATATATACCTATGGGTATATATATGGGTGGACTTGTTTATGTGGACGTGAGACATGATTTTGTAAACTAAAAGCTCCATTATCCATCTTTCCTTCCGGCAACAACAAATTGTGGAAATTTTCATGATCATTCAATTTACTCTTTGCAAATTATCCTGGGGCATAAAAGTTTACTTTCTCCTTCCGAAAATGTTGTCGTAAAATATCTTTAGCATCTCACCACTCATATATTTATTTATCGGAGCAAGCAAGTGGGCTATTTACGCATATAGGGAATATTCATAAATGATGAGTGTTTTGATGGACAAACACAATCAATATAATGTTGTATGTTGTAGTATATAGCTGTTGAATGATTTATTAGCTCAAAGTGCTCTCTTTAAAAGCAGAGCAACAATTAGGATTTAGATGCTAAGGGCTCATTTGATTTAGCCCCTCCAACATATTGTTTCATGTCATTTTATGTGGAAAAGGGCCAAAACTTGGGACGAATATTAAAGCAAAGGGTTTCCTCTACGTAATGAATGCTATGGGGTGATAAATGGTTTACATACGAAACTCTCATTTCCTTTTCCAGACTCGGAGGATTATTACATTTCCCCAAAAGTGTATTTTCTTCCAAACTTTCTCCCTCATTGTTTCCATTCTCTAGCATTAAATCAAAAATAGTATAAAAATTTCAATTCCCTCCCTTCTCACATGAATTATTCCTCCGAAATTTTCAATCAATCCCAAGAACATCCAACACCCGCACAAGTTGGAGAAAACTTTCTCCGACCATTTACATCAAAGATATGGTTGGCAGCTCAAATATTTGCCACTCTCTTTGCTGGCTCAACAAAAACAGAATAATGCCATGTAATGTTCCATTGTTTGATGATAATCATCCGGGACAAGGGAAGAAGGAACTATAAATCCATTATTGTTGACACTTTTCTTTATAACGAAAACTTTTGGGGAAGAAGAAAAGTCCCTGGCTGGCCTTAAATTATCCAAAAGTTTTGTACTTTGCCCACTCAGAGTTAATTAGAGATTGGCCAAAGTTACAAGTTGTGAAATATTTTGATACATAATTAATTGGTGTCAGCCAGCTTTTGATTTAGGGTTTAATTCCTCTCCGATATGATATTGAGTGACGGGGAGCTTGGCTAATACTCGGCAAAGGGCTAATTACTTTCCAAAGTTTCTTTCACCTTCTGGAGAAAGTTATGAATTTGCATCATTAAAATGACAAGTTGAGTCTATTTCTAATCCTCATTAGCCACGCTCCAACAAACACTCAAAATATAACACTCATTCAATCTTTCTCCAACAACACAACTATATTCACAGAACAGAATTCAGAGAAAGCATCAGTTATAATGAGACTCTGTCTACACTTCAATTTAGCTGCCATACGTATGTTTAATATAATTGTGGGTGGGGTTACACCAGCTACATGCACTGCATTGATTTTATTTGCACCCAAAGCAATTTATTCGTTATTGGAGTCAGCAGGTGGAGAAGATGAAAAGCATTTCCACCTAATGAAGCAAAGGCAGACTCATAATTCGGGTGATTTAGAGCGGAACTTATGTCCCAAACTCAAATTTTGTCCTAATGTCCAATTTACAGTCAGCGGAAACCAATTTCAGTCTATGTATGTAAAATATAATATTTGATTTGCAGATGAGCCCTGCGAGGGAGCCAACTGTGCCTTTGGTGAGAACTGTGTAATTGAGGGGGGTCAGGGGGTGTGTCGATGTCCGACCTCTTGTTCCAATGCATACGCCCCCGTCTGCGGCTCTGACGACACCACATACTCCAACGAGTGTCTCTTGCGACAATTCTCCTGTCAACATCGACACTGGATCAAGATCAAGCACTCTGGAGAATGTGGTAAGCTCTGTACAAATGTACTTAAATATATAGGTACAATAAGTATGTATAGTGGAATTTGCGGAGGTGAAAGCAACAGGGCTGGTCTATTTCTATTTTTACTGAACTCCCCACCACTTAAGATTGTGGCGTGTTGCGGCCTAAATAAATTTTGACATTCCCCCAACTCACGCTAACCCAGGGGAAATTCATCAAGTACTTCTAAATATAGCCAAACAACAATAATGCTTTCACCTCAACACAATTGGTGGATGGACTGCACTCATTTCAATTTTCCAGTTCCATATCAGTCCCCATCAACAGTTGCACAAAGTACACAAGAGAGGAGAAAGGGGTCAGAGGTCACAGCTCAATTTATTTTTCTGCTTTCTCCAGATTCCATTTCGTTAATGCTAATTTCCTTCTCCTCCGTCCGGAAGGAAGAGGGAGAGCTAGTAGTAGATGTACTAATGGCTCACCAATTATGAGCTAATGGAGAATAATTTGGAAAAAATACGAGTTTTATGTCCCCATTTGTTTCAAAGCGGAATGTCAGCCCTAGTTTCACCAAGAAGCAGATATTTTGAATGTTTCTGACAGAATTTTTTTCTTTTTTGCCGTCCGAAGGAAATATTATTCCTCTGCAGTTGTTGCAGACTTTTTCCTGTAATAAAAGAGGGGAAATATTGGATTTGGAAATTTGATTTATAGCCATCTTTTATTTATCTAAGCTGACAGATGCAAAGCAAAAAAAAATACGGAAGGGAAGGCAAAACAACAGAAATTATGTCCACTTTCATAATCATTACTTTCCGGAAAAGAATAGTAGTCGTATTTTCATTGGAACTTTTCTTTTCAATTACTTTCCCCGTCCATATTGACTGATGGTTTGTGTAGATGGAAATGGTCATGGTCAAGAAGAGCTCTTTTCTTCTTAAAGTCATTTATTCAATTGAAAAGAGAAAGTCAATTCCAAATTTGGGAAGCCTAGGGGAATTTAATCAGTAAATAATTTTAGGAACGAAATGGGTGTAACTTGCCAGATGTTGCGGCGTTTGTCTTGACATCTTATTCCTCACGCTCCACTTGCCTTCTCCATTCTCCTCTTGCCAAAATACAATTCTAAATAAAATGGAAATATTCATATTTTTGTGGTGCTTTTGGCTCCCCATCGAGTGGGGTGTAAAGTGGTGGGGATTATTTGACTTTGGAGAAGTTGATGGGCCGAAAGAGGCATATGTTTCTTGTGCAGAAAACATTAAGTGAAAGTGACACATCAAACAGTGTCATCAGCTCCCTTTGTCCTCTCCCCATTCACTATAAGAGAATAAAGGGCTGGCAAGTTTGGCCAAGTAATTTAATTTATAGTTGATAATAAGCAACTTTCTCTTTTGCAAATAAAGTAAAAGGCGGCTGGTTATTTAAGAAAAGAGAAAGTTTGTATAGTTTAGAGAGAAAGCAATGGGCTGAAAGTAACAGAGGTGTTGATTAAATGGAGGGGAAATTTTTACTTTCTTTCTCTTACATCTTATGGGCTGGATGCTCCTTTAAACTTAAAAGTTATGTACTAACCTATTTAGGGTGGGATTAGTTAAAAAGTTTTCCCTGTTCCCGTCATCATCCTTTCCATTATAGTACATTTAAAAAAGAAGTTGGAGGAGAATACAATCTGTATTATGGATAGCCAAACAAAGGCTGCTTTGGAGTGTTTATCTCCATTGTGAAAGGTATTCATGAAGTGGCAGACTCTTTATCATATCTCCTTCTTCTCCCTTCATTTACTTCTTAAACACTTTTTTTCTGCAACATCCATCCACAACTTTCTCCATATTCTGCGGGTTTGTCTAGTTAGTGGTGGCCAAAATGTGGGTGGTCCTTACTGTTTGGGTGAATTAGAGTGGAAGTGGCTTGGCTTTGGGCTGAATCTCATTTACAAATCCATTCTCATTTCATTCCAAGCCTTGGAAGAGAACGGAGAAGCACCTCTGCACCTGTTACCAATACTTGTTTACAACCTTTCCTTCAAAAAATGTGGCCAACTCTGTCCTTCGTCTTCTTGTTCCTTATCAAATCTAACGCCGCCTGTTATCTTTACCCCCCAGATAAGCCGGATCCCTGTGCAGACAAAGCCTGTCTGTTTGGCTCTAGATGCGTGGCTTCCCCGGATGGTCACTATGCGAGTTGTGAGTGTCCAAGTTCATGTCCCAACTATGGGGACTCTGACGACTCGGCGCCAGTTTGTGGAAGTGATGGCGTCGACTACAAAAACAAATGCGAGTTGGATCGGGCCGCCTGTCATTTGGGCAAGAACATCAGCGTCAAATACGTGGGGGCTTGTGGTAAGTTCTAAATTCTCTTTGAAGTTTTTTTTTATTTTGCTAAGAAAAAGTTTTATGACAAACTTGCTCAATGATCTCAAAAGTTTTTGGCTCAATTGAAAAGGGATTTGACAACTAAAAATGTCACAACTTTCTCTTTCTGCCAAACAATGGGATGACTTGGTCAAAAGGCAAGCGGCGTGCTCTGTCCACCTCATTTAATTCCCAAAGAACAACACTTGAGTGTTTTGAGATGACAACTTTCCCCATTACTCTTAAATTGGTGACTTTTAACTTTCTTTATTCCTTTTCAAAAATAGATCCATGCTCTGGCTTTGGTTGCTCATCTTCCCAAGTCTGTCACCTGGACGAGGATCGAAGGCCCAGTTGCAAGTGTGGCGAAATTTGCAGTACCGATTTTCACCCCATTTGCGGATCAGATGGAAAAGTAATTATTATACAAAAATTATAGGACAAAATTTTGCAATCTTCTATTTTTTGTAGACTTATTCGAACGAATGCGTGATGCGGATGGAAGCGTGCAGATCTCGTCGAGACCTCCGGATAATTTACAGGGGAAAGTGCAGCTCTGGTAATAATAATAAGCCTCTTATATTATTTTCCAACTAATTTAACGGGCCACCCCATAAGCAATTTAATCTTCTCCCAAATTTATGATCCGCTCTGTTATTAATCTTGCTCAGTTATTGATCCCTGGCATTTCACATACGCTCCTTCTAAAAAGAGTACACGTCCACTTGGGAATTTTTTACCCAACAACAAATAACACAAAAGAGAAAGTTTTGGTCTGAGATTATCCGCTTGATGGGCTGAGTGACACCATAAAATTCCCAGATTGATGGATCTCTTTCACAAACTGGAATTGAATTCTTCTTACGATTGATGGATGGAGAAAGCACCAGTCTCACTTTCCCCTTTCTGTTTCTTCTTATTATAGGTGTGAATCCCTGTGAAAGCAGAACATGTTCGGGATACGAGGCCTGTGCAATTAATCGCTTTGGCGTCAGTCAGTGCGTCTGTCAGCCCATCGTCTGCGATCCCGTGTATTCCCCCGTTTGCGCTTCCAATGGAAAGACGTACGATTCGGAATGTGAACTGACCCTTGCGGCCTGCAGGGAGTCTAAAAATGTTACGCTAAACTTTAAGGGAGCCTGTGGTAAGTTTCGTATATAATAAGTTATGTTGTTGTAACAAACAAATTGGAATTACTCGCTCCATAAGTTTCCTTTCCCTGGGTGTGGTTTTCTTTTTGTGGGTGGGTGTGGTTGAAGTTGGATTAATATACCTACTTATGGTCTGGCTCTGACAGGGGGAAGGTATATATAATCTGCCTTAAAATCTCAATGCAAGAAATGCAATGACAGGGGATTAAAAATGAGGGGCATCCATTCATTCATTTGCTTGCTTGCTTTGCGTGAGTGAGGCGGAAGTACTGATGAAATTTAATGGTCCAACTTTCTCCCTACATCTTTAATCGTATTTGAATATGAAAAATATGACACGCGATCCTCAGTTTAATCCCATTAATGGGGGCTGTCCATATTTTGGGGGAGATGTTATCTCCCAGCTTTATATAGCCCCTGGGGCAGAGCTACATAATTATCTTAATTTACGAGCGGCCAGAAATCACAACAAACCCTTCTTTTATTGTTAACTTTGCAGAGGAGGGAAGCGTCTGTTCCAAGCACAAGTGTCCGGTGGGGGCCATCTGCTCGGATCGAGGAGGTGTGGCCCTCTGCGAGTGCCCATCATGTCCAGAAGATTACGATCCTGTTTGTGGTATGGAATAATTGGAGATAGCATCTTAACATTTTATTAAGATGTTGAAATATTGTTGAATTAAAATTACAGGCGATGATGGAGTGAGTTACCAAAATATTTGTAAGCTTCAATTGGAAGCTTGCAAAACGAGCACAATCATCCACGTTCTCTATCGAGGACTTTGCAGTAAGTTCTTTTGAGATTAAATACTGGAAGTTTTATTATAGTAAATATTTTCAAACAAATTGGAAACAGACATCAACACTTTTAAATTGAGGCTTGTTTATTTGCTTATCTGTGTTCGTGTTTGTTGTAAACTTTCGTATTTTGCAGATCTTATTCGTGATTTTAACAATGAAGATGGTAAGAGTGCATGAATTGGAAAAATATAAAGCCCTGCAAAATTTAGAAATGTGCAAAAATAAATAAATGTAGTGCAAAATCAAATCACAAACTTTCACCACACACTCAAAACTCACTTTCACAAATCTTCAAAATTTCAAAATAGTAAAGATATAAAAGAATGATTAAAATGTTTTCAGATGGATGTGATCAAAAACAATGCGATTTTTACTCTGTTTGTGAGACGGAACTTGGTGGAGCTCGGTGTGTTTGCCCAAATAATTGCTCAAGTTCAGCCTCAGGGTCAGTCTGCGGGACAGATGGACATGTCTACGCCAGTGAGTGCGAGCTACGCCAAGTTTCATGTCAAACGCAGAAATTCATCGTTGTGGCTTCTCAAGGCTTTTGTGGTAATCAGCTTTCTCTCAAAACTTTCTCTTTGGAGAACAAACAACTTTCTTAGTTAGTATACTATAACTAGCTAAAATTTTCTTAGATCTATGCGACAACGTGCAATGCAAATTCGGGGCGAGATGCGAACAGGGGACTTGTGTTTGTCCCACACAGTGCCCTTTACAACGGGACCCTGTCTGTGGCTCTGACTTCGTCACATATGCCAACGAGTGCGAGTTGCAAAAAGCGAGCTGTGTGCTCAAAATGAAACTTAGTGTCCACTTTTACGGGGAGTGTGCCGAAGGATTGGCCCCACCCAAGGTCACAGCCACACCCTCTCTTCAGCTGTGGGAAGAGTCTGATAATCTGAATAATTTGAACCTTGGTCAACCTCCACCAGCCTGTGAGTCCATTCGGTGTGAACACGGGGCCGCGTGTGAAATTGGAGTCGACAGTTATCCCAGATGCACTTGTTGTGAGTTGTAGAATAATCTTAACACGCTGCAATTTAATCAACTTTTTTTTCTGAAAACTTTCAGTATTCAACTGCAGTTCGGCACATGGACCACGTATCTGCGCTTCTGACCTCAAATTGTATTCTTCTCTTTGTGAGCTACGGAAAGAGGCATGTCATCGACAGACAGAGTTGAGACCGCGCCCCCTCGAGCTCTGCGAAGAGCCCGAGCTCAAGCCCTGCAACGGAGAACCCCCACTAACAAATTCTGAAGGGGTTGAACTCCACTGTGGCTCGGGGTCTCATAGGAATTCTTGCCCATTTGGAAGTTTTTGCCACCGAGGTCCTAATTTTGCAAAATGTTGCAAGAAATCAGAGCGACCTGTCACTGCCGTGACCACTCCCGCGCCTCGCATAGAAGAATCGTGCGAGTCATCTCTCTTTGGCTGCTGCGACGACGGAAAAAATCCGGCATTTGGAGAACAGAATGCTGGTTGTCCCTCAACTTGCGG
The DNA here is from genome assembly GCA_034698145.1 of Proisotoma minuta. NCBI lineage: Eukaryota > Metazoa > Arthropoda > Collembola > Entomobryomorpha > Isotomidae > Proisotoma > Proisotoma minuta. The sequence goes on from JAQIXN010000250.1 coordinate 40,599, forward strand.
ATGCAATAAACTTGGCTCAATCCGTGAGACTTGTGACCCCGACAGCCAAAAATGCGATTGTCGACAAGGCGTTGGAGGGGCCAAGTGTGATAGATGTCTTCCTGGCTACTGGGGACTTGCGAGGATCGTGTTGGATGGGCAACAAGGGTGCAGGGGTAACATGAGAACTTTTGTTTGAGGAGATTTGATAACTTTAATTTGTGACCTTTTCCATGTAGCATGCGGCTGCTCAAAGTTTGGGTCCGTTCGAGAAGACTGCGAACAAATGACGGGACGATGCGTGGTAATAAATCAAGCAAAACGTTGTAGTCAAGTAGCGTCTTCCACAGTCTCAATTTGCCCCCATTTGCTTTTCCAATGTCATATTTCAGACAGATATAATACATAACTTTCAGTGGTTGCTGTCCCATAAAGACGCTACTTGCTACTTAATAAATAAACTTTTGTGCGGATTGGAGAAAGTGAGATTTTTCCCCATTCTGTTCTTACGTAGTGCAAGGCTGGTGTGGGTTCACAAAAGTGCGACTCTTGTGTGAGGGAGGGTGAATATCTGGGACCTTATGGCTGCACCACGGGTAACTTTACTTTCTCCCATTCTTCTTCATTTTTAACCCATTTCCTCAGCCAATAATCATAATGCTCAAAAAACAAACTTGCCCTGGACCATCCAATTTATACATGTTCTATGGCTTGGGAGCCTTTCCCAAGGAAAACGTGCAACGCAAGCCATGCTTGTGAGCTTGGGAGTCCAGCTGCGAGGATTTCTTTTGATTTGATCTCCTCCACAAGCAATCACATTACTCTTAAATCGTTATTGACCAAATTCCCACTTCCTTTCTTTCCCAAAAATTATTTCAATTTCCGTCCACAAACTTACCGTTAATTGGACTCGGTCATTGTCCATCCTTGATTTATATGCTTTCTTTCTTTTTTTCTTCCAAAAGATCCCTCAAATCTGGGCAGAAGCTGTGATGAGATTGTTTGCACGTATGGGGCGGAATGCGAGACGGATGGGGACCGAGCTGGCTGCGTCTGCAACATCCCCTGCAGTCAGACAGACGGGGAAACTGCTGATGAAGTTTGTGGCTCTGATGGACTGACATATGAATCAGAATGTCATGTGAGACTTCAAAGTTGTCGCGATCAGAAACCGATTTGGACGGTGCATCGAGGGCCGTGTCCTTCAGGGTCGGAATCTGACGGCACAGAGCCCCCCTCGCTAAGAAGGTGTGAAGAAGAACAAATAGCGGATGTGTATTATTAAAGATACGATATGTAGTTTTCTTTATGTATTGGAAGGTGGACTGGGGGAAGCATCAACTACTTTACGGAGCCTGGGGATGGAATTCCAGATGGTTATGGCTACTCTATGAAATCCACAAGACATTTGTCAAATTTCCACAAAAGTTTTTACAACAATCGATCTCCCACTTCGGCTTCTGTTCAGGTGCGGTTTTAAAAAAAAAAGAATGAATGAATGAGATTTGATTGAATGAGATCAAATCAAATTGAAAAGTTTTTTTTTTCCTTGAAAAGGTGCGTTCATATCTCGGCGACTCGTGCCAGGGCTCATCCGAATGCAACACGGCCCACAGCATCTGTCTTTCTGGTGAGTTTAAGTTTACCCTAAAGTTGTCTTTGATGTTTCTTCACGATAGTTGAAGTTCATTTTACGACAAACTGAAAAGAGATTTGACAGCTAAAAATTTACCATTTAAGTATTTTAAGTTATAAGTAAGAATTACTTTCAATAATAATTTATAAACTGAGTTCGCCCGTCGTAAATTCTATAATGAAAACTTTAATTGGCACAATTTTATCTCCATTCTCTCGATTTAAGGTTTCTGTACTTGCCGAGAAGGGTATTACGAGGACCCTGAACGGATTCAATGCAGACCCATACGTAAGTTATTCAAATATAGATTGACCGATTTGGGTAAGAAAAGTAGTAACGTCTTTTTTTCTGGAAGTATGGGATATTTTTAACCGGAGGCAAACTGCGACTACATAGCAAAAGATGCTTTTTGATTACAATTTAGCAAGCACATAACTTTGATCAATTATTACAGACTCCCACTTATCTGGAGAGTTAAGCTGTGTCAAAGGGTCCACCTGCGCCCCTTCTGCCTCTTGTTTTGACCACCGTAATGGCTCCTTTTCATGTGTTTGTCCCATTGGTCATTCTTCTGTGGATGAAAATTGCAGGGCAAAGGGTCAGTCTCTCAATAAAAAATCCAAACGCTCTATTATTTTTTAATTATCTTTTGTTATTTTTAGAAGCATTCTCTGCTCCGCTCCTCTCCTCTCGCTCTTCCATTCGTTTAGGAAAACTTGCTGGCTACCACAAACTAAGCATTGAATTGGAACTCGTCCCTTTTCTCAATTTCTCCCACGGACTCCTCGTTTTCTCATCACAACACGCAAACGGCTCCGGAGATTTCTTTTCTCTTGCTCTTATCGATGGGTAATTACAATTATTGCTAAAAAGGAAAGCAAATTGACCATCTCATTATGTTGTTGCTTTTTTTTCTTTCTCAGCTACGTAGAATTCCGCTACGATTTAGGAGATGGTCCAGCCATCCTCCGATCTTCCACTCGGTTGATTTCTGGCTCCAGTTACGCCATTGTGGCCAAGAGATACAATCGAGACGGACTATTAAGGGTTGATGGGGAGGAAGATGTTAAGGGTACCAGTCCTGGTTCCATGAAATCCCTTAATCTAGATCACGGAGGATATCTCGGATGGACGGGGTTAAATTCGACAAAAATTTGGTAATTTCATAAATTTTCATAAATTTCATAAAAAATTGGTAATTTCTTAAATTCAACATGAAGGGAGACTGCAGGGACAGCCGATGGATTTGTGGGGTGTTTCCTTAGACTCAAAGTTGGGCGACGGCCGATCCAGTTTGACGAGAAGGACGCTTTGGTCAATGGCTTGAGTAAAGTGTGGCAGTGTCCATTGTCTCATGATGCAGGGAGTGGGCGATTGTTGACGACCCCGATTTATACGGAGGAAGATGAGGAGGGGGAAAGAGAGGGGGAGAAGAGGGGACAGTATAAGGAAAGGAAGAAGGAGGCTGAGATGGTGAGTCCGCCAAAGAAGAGTGTCTGTTCCTCTGGAAAAAATCCCTGTGAAAATAACGGGCTCTGTTGGACGGATCGGGGCCACTCTTCCGGATATAAGTGCGTATGCCATCCGGAATGGACTGGTAAGTAAAAAGAAGGGGCAATTAGTTCTTTATGGAGAGATTATAGTTTATTCTTCTTGTAATCTATATTATGGAAACTTTCACTTTCTTTTACTGTCCCAGGGCTTCATTGCGAAACCAAGTCCAACTTGATAAAAGAATCTGGAGCAATGTTAGACTTCCGAGGCTTCAGTTATTTGGCCCTGCCGAGAATTGAGGGTGGAGGACGCTCAGTGTCAATCGAGCTATGGGTCCAACTCCGAAGCCCTCATGGACTATTGTTATACAGTGGACAGGAATACGGGAAAGGGGACTATGTGGCATTGGTTCTACAAAACGGTCATCTCCAGTTTCTCTTTGATCTGGGTTCAGGGTCTGCAAATCTCAGTTCACCTGAGCCCCTGTCTTTCAACAAATGGCACTGGATTTCCGCCTCCAGAGAGGGTCGAGAAGGACGGTTGCAAATTGATGGACAAACTCCGATAAGTACCAGGTCACCCCCGAGCCTATCCGAGCTGAATCTCGAGCTTCCTTTATTTGTAGGGGGAATTAGGTGTGTATATATTATTATAGTCCGATATTTACAATCCTCCAAGTTTTATTTGTTGATATTATAATTCCAGTGATGTCAACATGGTCACACGGGATTTGGGGACACTCACTTCCTTCGATGGAGTTTTACAGTACCTAAAAGTGAATGGAGAAAGCTATGCAAAGGAAATAGGAGGGGCCCTTCGAGATCGTGTGGTGCATCGATACGAGGGCCCACCTTGCGGTTCGTCGGTGTCTGCTCCTTGCGCCAATGGTGGCAGTTGCTTTCCTCGGCTAGACTCCTTTGTCTGTCTCTGCCCTCCAAGTTATGGGGGGAAACTGTGCGAAAATCGGAAGGAAGTCCCAGGCCCCGTTAGATTTGATGGAGAAAGTTATATCAAATTCCCCAGAAAAATATCCAAAACGTAAGTATCGAATGCTTATATATTTATTTGTTCTACTTGTAAAAAAATACTTTTAAAATCTTCTTTCCTCTGCTGCCTCTTCTTTAACTAACGAATCTTTAGAGAATCTTTCAATTTCTCGGACTACGATGATTTTTACAACGACAACTTTGACTCTCAATTGGACGAGTTATTTGGTGGGGAGTGGAGTGGGGAGGATGAAAATGACGAGAATGAAGAGGACGACGTTGATAGTTCTTTAGACTTTGTGGATGATGACGAAGAATTTATACCCATTGTGGAAGTTGATGAATTGGAAAGGTCTTTATATAATCAACTAATTTTCTCTTACTTTTACTTTACTATCTATCAATTTTTTTTTTGAGACAATGAATAAGTTGTAAATTTGGTTGTGGTATTATAGAGTGAAAGCTCAACGGAGAAATCGTTTAGAGTTGGTTTTCCGCTCGGTGGAGGAAGACACTGCAGGCGTCTTGTTGTGGACTGGAAGAAATCCCAAAGGGGACGAAATGAGAAAGGGATATTTAGGGATATTTGTGGTCAATGGATATCCAGAACTTAGGCTTAGCTTGGGTGCCAAAAATAAAAAGCCGACAATCATCCGTTCAAAGGTGCTATTATAAATACATATTTAAAAAAGAAAAAAAAATTCAATTTTCTTTTGATTTTTGTAATTTTCTCCAAAAGGTAAAAGTAACGGACGGTCGTTGGCATCAGCTGCTCGTCGCTCGGCGTCGACGTCTCATCGTACTGCAAGTAGATGGCTCGACGCCACAAAGGGCATCTGCACCCCCAGGATCCAACGTCCTCGTTTCCGATGGGCGTTACTGGATAGGTAATGCTAAATTACTAAATAAAATATAGCGGATTTAAAAAACAAAGATAAAATGTACTTTCAGGGGGCGTTGCGGGTGCGGTGCTTCCTGGGGAAATTCCCCCCGAATACCATCAGGGATTTACGGGTTGTGTGGACGTGGTGCGGGTGGAGAAACGAAGACTGCCATTATCAAAAATTGCAATAGCCAACGGAATCCCTTTCTGCGAGGATGATGAGTGATCACAAATTTAAATGTATGTACACATTCTAACTTTGAATCTCCAAAACAAAGTGCTTTCTCTTATTTTCAGGTACAACAACCGTCCCGTGAGTTAATGAAACAATAAACAAACTTCCCAAAGTTTAAGATATCTACATAGAGTGAACTTTTGTAGCCAGGGCCCTTATAATCTAATGCAATAAGGGCCCATTCTTCCAATTTAGGTTAGGAATAAATCAGAGAAATATCTAGTCCAAGTTTTATGACTACTTTTGTTACGTTTTTGTACAAATGTAAAGAATTCATTTTGAGTTGAATAATGCAGATTAATTAATACACAGACCCTTATGTGCTAATTTGAAGAAAGAGTAATAAAATTTAAAATAATACTGTTTCAAATGCATCTACTCTTGACAAAGTTTTAATGGGAAAAGGAAAAAAAATTGTATAACTACAATATTAAAAATATGAATTGATCAAATCCTTGATTATTGGATTTTTATTTAATCATATGCAATTTTCTTTTAAAATTTTGGTCACTTGCTTTACATTTTTGATGCCGTTGTAGACGAAGGGGGAGTGACGAGATTTGAGTGAAATGGGAATTTTCCTACATTTTCCCCTATTGGTCATTCCGTAAATGTTGTAAAGGGGCGGACCTCCTTCCCCTTCGTCATCCTCTTTGTCCTCTCTCTCCGACCACCGCGACGACATTAAACCCCCGACTACCTTTGACCCACCACAACTACAATCAACGACATCGTATACAAATCCGGGACTGCGTTCAACGAGTTTCTTCTCCTTCCACTTCCCCTGAATGACGGCGGTGGGAGAACGATGAAGATGGGCGGTTGTCAAAAGGTGTTCAGGCCCCGGAGTGACCTCTTCCTTTGTTTGTCGGCGTCCTTTTAGAGTTATTCCCAATTTTGTAGAATTCTTTCGAATTCTGTATTTGTTGGGAGCGGGGCTATCGTCTGCGCCGAGATTGAGGTCATGAGTTCCAACAAGGACGGCTCGAGGGGCGCAGGGTTTGTTTTTAATTGATTGATTGCCGGGAGCAGGGCCGTAGTGAATCGGCGAAGGTTCTTCTTCCTCTGCTCTTGTCGAGGGGAAGGGTTTGAAGGTCAGGGTCAACTGCTTGGGTTCAGGGGCCATGGGTCTGGAAAAATAAAAGTTTATGTGAAGAACAAACATTTGAAACTAAATGTATGTTGCATGAGTACTTGTAAATAGGTCCAGGACTGTCGTCGTTTATTTTTGGGAATTTGCGGATGCCCAATGACACTCCAGGCCCTTCGCCGAGCAGTGGAGGCAACGCCAAATATCCAGGACTTTCATCAAGTTTCAGAGGTGCAATGCGTGATTTTATAGTGATTCCCAGACGCCTAAAAAAATGAATAATTATGCAAAATCGCTTTCCACTTTTTCCACATTACGTGTCATTGTCCTTTGGACTGTTAAAATTGGGACAATCCTTGTTCTTGTTATCCTTTTGATTGTCCTTACGTTTTCCAATGAGAATCGCTTTTGGTGGATTACTCTTCCCAAAACGATTGAAGCCAAAAATATTGACGAGTTGTCCTCCATCTTTATTGGTCCCGTTCGCTAGCGTGGGTCGCGATAAAATGAGCGCTTGAGGTTTGTCCATTCCAATTCCAGAACTTACATCATAATCTGGACCAGGCCCAAGTGTCTCGCTCTTTCCAAAGCGTTCGGATTTGTGGCGGACAACAAAAGGGGCTGCAGGACATTTGGGACAATCGGGAAAATAACCAGCAGGGCCAGGGCCTGGGGTATCGTCTGAAATGTTTAATAAAAAACGTTATTTGTCAACAATCTCAATTTGCCCCATATTTATTAAAGCTCCCCCACGGAGGGGGAGGGGGATCTCGACGACAATAATTCGATACTGATAGCATTTTTTTTAAACAAAAAAACTTTCGACAAGTTTTATCCGCTTTTGAAAACATGAAATCGTTCAAAAGATATAAATTTAAAACTATACATTAATATCCAAATTGTATACTCACAAGTACTTTTTGACCAACGACTTGTGAGGACCACACCCACTGGTCCTCTTTTTACTGCATTTATATCGGGACTGTAATCTCCAGGACCAGGTGTGGGGGTGCCAAAATTTCTGGCCAATGGTTTGCCTTCTTCAGGGACAATGTAATCGCCCATTGCGGTTCTTTGCGCTACCGCAGCCCTCAATCGATCTTCAATTCTCTTTTTCTGTCTTGCGACACAGCTTTTGTAGTCCTCCCTCTCACAACAGGGCTCCCCTTTCGCCAAACTAGTCGCAGAGGCCGCCGTCCCTCCCTCCATCTCAGACTCGTTTTCGGATGCCAACGAAAGCTCAGAGTTGAACTTTTTTAGCAGTTTCTTTTTCTGCCCAGAGCCTTGAACCTTTTTCTCAGCTTCTTGCTTTTTTCTTCTAAAATAGGAAACATCTTCGTTGAAATAGTCAAAGTCAGTATTAAACGCCGTGTCCGGAAGTTGCCCATAACTTATGGCGTCCAATAAAAAAGAATCATCGTCATCAATCATGAAGTAATCTTTGGCCGCAGCTTCTGCGCCTTCCATCCCTGATTTTGCTTCCTCCATTTGCATTAGAGCGATAAAAGCCGAGAGTTCCTTGTTTTCTTGGGCTTCTTTGTCTCCGTAAGCGCTTTCTCCTGCGGTAGTTGCAGTGCTTGCTTTGGACGCGTGTCGCGAAACGATACTAGATGGTCGATGGCTTATTGCGACTGCGGCGCTTGGGCGCAGACTTGCATTCCACATAGAGCTACCGTCGCCCGCATCACTTTCGCTAAAGTGCAAATCTTCGTCACCACATTCATCTCCGTCGCTCCAGCCCGCGCCCAGTTCCACGGCATCATGTGGCTCGGACGCCTTTGTTGAAGATGAAATCCAACTTTCCGTTGACATTGAGACTCTGACACCACTCCAAAGGGCGGAGATACGGGGGGCTAGTTGATGCGTTGGATCTTTTCGAAGACCAATAAGATCCTTACTGGAATCGCCGAGTTGAATGGACGCGGCAGAAGTTGCCGCTGGAGGTTTAGAAAACAATTCGAAGCTTGAGGTGACCATCTGCAGACGAGGTAAAGAGACTTTTCGAGAGTCGACATAAGAGGAAGGAAGTTTTGTGGATGATTCGTCACTGAATTTATGCCAAAAATTGTAGAAATCGACAGGGGGTGGTTCCGTCATTCCGAGCGTGTTTTCAGTACAAGCTTGTCGAATCATGAGCCGCGCCATGTCGCCCAAAGAAGAAGAGATGTAGGGCTTGAACGAGTTCTTCCCAGATTGACGAGAGCGCTTTTCCCAAGCAGTCCGTTTTTTTGCCCCCTTTCCTCCAAAAGCTGTAGGGCGTGCAGCCCCCATCGTCATCTTTCTCACCTTTAACTCGTCCATTTTCAACAAAATATGCAAAGGCAACCTACTGCAGTCATTGAACCGTTGAAGTCATAAAAGTTGTTACCGTGACTCTCTTTTGAATAAATTCTTTAGTATTTCTGAGCCGTGGCTTGTTGAAATTAGATGAACTTGTGGCAAGTATTCAACAATGCAAATGCTTGATCATATAATTTATATTCCATTTAATTAACTGATATAAAATAGGCCACAATGATAGATAAATGAGCAGAGTAATTGTTACATAATATAATTGTTATTGTTGTGTTAGAGCATTTGAAGTTGAAAGAGGCATGCAAATAATATATATCTGCAACAATTTAAATCCTCAGTTGTTGAGACTGCCACCAAACTCGCTGATGCTCATCATACTCAGCGTCCTTTGGGCTTTTGAGGCTGAGGGTGGAGCCAAATTGGAGAAGTTGTTGTGTGCTCCTAGACCCATGGACACTGGATGCATTCCAGTTCGACGGACGCAGATGGAGTGAGATCGTGGTCGCACTTTTTGTTTATCCGCCTCTGAATCCGAGGCTTCGGAATGAAATTCTTTGACCATACCAGGACTTGAACCTCGGCGTTCCTGTAATCGATTGACGAGCAATGCCGCGGAGGGTTTTGTTGTCCCAATAATCACTTCTGCTGAGCCCTTTCCCACGCCTGGATGTCCTGAAATTGACACCTCGTACTGCAATTTTCAGAGAATTTGAATTCGTCCAAACTAATTATTCAATTCTTCTCTTACTATTAAATAACTCACCTGGATAAAGTAATTGACGCCGTAAATATGTTTTCCTGAATATGTTGGAATGCAGGGCTTTGGGACTGTCAAGGAACCCATGTACATTATTTCTTGGTCCGTGGTGCTTACGGGTGAGGTTTTTCCGTCCCCACCCTCGAACGTGTCAATTACGACGGATGTTGTCTTTGTCGCTCCATGGGCCTTGTAGCTGTTCTTTCTCACGAGTGACACGTTCACCCCTTTAATGACCTTTCCCTTGGGGTTGTCTATCGCCAGTGTGAATTCTATTTGCTCACCAGGATGAAAACCTGTAATGTTATTACAAAAGGCGATTTATTATAAATGGATCACTTTGGCGTCCTTATAACTCCGCCCCATTCAATATTTTGGTAAAGGT
>JAQIXN010000251.1:0-50201 GCA_034698145.1 Proisotoma minuta
CCACCACAAACCTCCCCTCCGCCAACACCCACCAATGTTCCCAACAAATATTCCGCTTAGAGTCATTTACATTTTACAACGCATATGCACCATTATGTACTGGAACTTGTTGGAAGAGGTTTTAAAAAGAAATGTTTTTAATTAGTTTGGGTTTAATCAAAATCAAGCCTGTCTCATGTTTCCGTCAAACAACTCGTTGAAAGTGAAAGTGGGTGAAAGGGAAACAAGGCTTGAATCTCGGCCAAAAGCATGTGGGCTTAGAGGTTACACCCACTGCTTGCAAAGAATGTCGCCATCTCCATCCCATGTAATTTTTCTGCTGATGCAAAACATTGATGGTCTTGATAGCACATGCATATTAATGCATATTAAGTGTTGTGGACGACAATTTGTTTGTAGATAGACATACTTACATTTTAGGACGCGTACACGTAACCTACACAAATATTAGTGATTATTGATACACTATATTATCGTCGTAACGAAAGCATATTCCATTGAGTCATAACTAGTATTCTCAGTTTTGCAAATTGAAGCACAAGCTAAATAAACTTAGTCGTCTTCGGCATGCATCAATAGTATTCTTCGTATTTGTATTGTGTACAGAGATGATTTGGACTTGGGCAGAGTTTGTCTTGTTTCATTCTCATGCTGGATGAGACTCGCATTTGGATAAATGGATGAAGCCATAAATGAGTATGTGAGAAAACAAACGGGACATTTTATAGATTTCACTTTGCACAGCAGCCTCAGTCCAAGTCCAGGACAGAGGAGGACAGGTGCGTACTGCGTACAAATGCTGGTCTCAAAATCTGGACTTGCTTCAGTTCTATCCATTAGTCAAATTAAAATGTAAAGTCAAAAGTTGCTTGAGGCACAAGCTTATGCTTATGCATGGAAGCCAAAGCTCTTGTATGAAAAATAGCGATGATTTGTTGCTTACTTATGGACAACTAATCAACATAATTGAGACGGGGCAGATCGACACAAAGAGAAAGAGGATGTGGGGCACTTTGAGTCAACTCACTCAGAGTTGCTCAGCTTTCACTCAATCATTCCATAACCTTGCGAATGAATGTCTAGTTTTAGAGAGATCCCTAGAGGAGATGCCATGTTCATTTTATATGCTATATATATTTTTGAAATTTTGAATAAAGGATGCCGACCTACAAGCGTCATGTCTGACGGAGGCCATCAACAACGGGTCCTGGATTTAATAGAGTAAGGGTAGCATTTTAAAAAAAGTTGTTTTACTCATGATTTGTTTTTAGCGATCCAAATGCATTGGAATCATTTTTGGGAAATCTCACCTCAGACAGTGAGCTTCTTCCATCTGCGGAATCCGTGGACAATGTTGTTGCTTCTCTGGCCCGATCTCTGGAAGCTGAGTATGAAGTTGACTCGCCAAACGAAACGTTATTTGATACTTTGGAAGCATCCTCCAATAACCTGACAGACATTTCTCAGTCCTACGTTCCCTCAGACTTTGAAAATGTCACACAAGGATTCAGTCAAGTAATAGGATCTCTTTCAAATGGGGAAAGCCAAAGAGCTGCCCAACACCAACAAAACATACAAAATTCTTTATCCGCAATTGTCACCTCCGGAGTGGACCAGTTTCTCATGTCCACGACTCAAACCAGTGCCACACAGCAATTTAGTTCCAACTGTGATTCTTCTTCATCGTCCCAATTTATGCAACAACAACAACATCAAATTCATATGAATCAGAATCAAGTAATGTTAGAAAATTCTTCAACCTATTCGTTTAGTCAACAGCAAGATGTTGTTCAAAAACAGACGATTGTCAATCAAACTCAGCAAATAGCTAGTCTTTCACATCACACAAATGACAGCACGTCATCTTCTTCTATTATGAATCAACAGATCTCATTGCCTACCAATCAAACCAATGGTAATAATAATATTGGACAAGTGGTTGGAGGATTCCAAGCTCGAACAACAACAAGTAACAATGAGACGCAGCAACAGCAAGCTCCTCAACCAACAACATCAAACTCAAATTTTAATTCTATAGGTTTAACAATTAATAATAATACTAGTTCCAATATAACGACTAACGCTACTGACATCACTACTAAAAATGAATCAACTAATAATACAAATACTAATAATACTGACAGCAATAATACAAGCTCATCATCACCTATTGTACAACAACAGTTTAGTATACAAAGTACCTCCCAGCCGGGGACAATAAGCCAATTAGTCTCTGCTGGGGGTCATACAGTTAGTTTATCAAATGTTGGGGGTGCCCAAATAATTGCGACATCCACAGGAAACATTGTCACTGGGCAAACACAAGCCAATATCATACAGCAAATCCAGGCTGCTGGGAGTGGACAAGGCTATATAACAATGGATCAACCCACAGCCCTAATCGCAGCAGGGTCAACGGCTTTTGGTGGGGCAAATTTGGCTTTAGTTGCAACTGGAGGCACACCCACTTATGCAGTTGTTCCTACTGGTGCCCAATTTTTGTCCAATGCTACAATAATGGCACAACCCCAAACCATTCAAACTTTGACCAAGGGTCCTAATGGGACCTATTTTCAAACTGGGGGACAAATTGTAACCACGTCAAATGTTGGTCAAATACAAAACGTAAATGTGAGTGTAGCTAATAACCAAAATTCCAACAAGACTAAACAACCTCCTCAATTATTACCAAAGCCCCAGTCGGGCTCAACTAGTGGAAACAACGGTGATAATTCCGGTGAGACTGGTTCCACAACTGTTTCCCAAACCACGCCAACTCAAAGTACCTCAGAACAAGGAGTGGTCACTCAGTTCTTCCAACAGCAACAAGCTCAAGTTGTTGTTACTTCTATGAGCAATCAGCAGCCGTCTTTCACCATCAGTGGGACCTCAGGTTTGGGTCAAGTTGTTGTATCCCAGGTATATATATATATACTATTTCCTTCTTGTTGTTGTTGAAAAAACAAATAAAAGCCACCGAGCATTGATCATAGAATATTACAAAACAAAATTTCTTGTACAGAATCCTGGACAGCAAACGCAGCTTACAGGAACAATTGTAGTTAATCAGGTTGGTTATTATATACAAGCCCTACTAATAATAAAATTCTTACAAAAAAATTATTTTTTAGTATGGACAGCCAATGTTGGTGCCTTCTGCTGGTCAGCCTGGACTTCAATTCATCTTACGTCAGCAGCCTCAACAACAAGTTTTGTTGCAATCTTCAACGGGAACTGCGGGTAAATCGGTAGTGCGTTACTTGTCGCAAGTACCACAAATGGCCCAGGTATGAAAAAAATGAGAATGGGATCAAAATCAATATGTTTATAAATGTGTTTATTTGAATACAATATAGTCCCCTGGATATGGGATTCAGCAGATACAGACTCCAAATGGCCCGGCGTGGGTTGCGGTACGTTATCCTCAAACAACTTTAGCTACGTCGACGGCACAAGTAGTCAGTCAAATGGAGACGGCAACAGTTCAATCTACAAATATTGTGACGGCTCAAATTTCCCAACAACAACAACAACAAACAATCCAATCAAGTCAACCACAGCCCCCAACCACACCCACTCCATCATATCCTTCCCAACCTAGTACACCTCAACCAACTACACCGCAAAATAATCGTCAAACCAACACTCCAGATTCTTCCTCAGAACCCCCACCAGCTAAAAAATCTAAATCAAAACCAAAGTCCAACAAAAAGAAAGTAACATTAGATTTGGAACAATTGTTGAAGCAATCAGGAATTATGGATGAAGATTTGCAAGATGATTCATTTGACTTTTTTGGTAGTCAAGATTTGTCACAAAATGGGTTTGATTCATCCTCTGTTGCTTCTGCTGAATATTCTCCCCAAGTTCAACAAAGCCCAATCCAACATCCTGATATTAATACTTCAGCTTCTGGTAAAACATAAAATAAGTCGCCAATAAAGAGTAGTAGAAACAAATTCATTATATTTCTTATTTTTAATTTTCTTTTAGAAATAACAAAATCAGGAGGTTCTTCTAATAAAAAGAAATCGAATTCATCAAACAATAACAAGAAAAGAAAAAGTCCTGAAAAGAAGCCATCTCCATCCCCAACACCCCCTCCGCCCCCAACTCCTCTTGCTTCCAAATCAAAATCTAATAATAAAAAGAAAGCAAGTACTTCAAAGGCTGAAAATAAGACTGAATTTTCTTCCAAAGGTAGTGATGTTCCAAAGAAGCTTTCGTCCCTGGATGACATAAGTGCCACAATTGATGCCGTTGCAGCTGCTGCAAGCTCACCATCTCCTCCACCCCCTTCCTCCAGTCCAGCGTCTTTTGCACCACCTTCCTTAAACAGTCCTGCAAGTGGTCCACTAACGCCCAGTTCAATAAACAGTTGTTCCCCTGCTGTTGTCTCCAACAACAATGTTAAGCCTCAGCCTGTCACACAAGTTCCTGTTCCAAGTCCGACTCCCTCAGTACCCCAGATGATCCAATCGTCGTCATCCAATGGTATCAATAGTATCCCAACAGTTCCATCCGTTACAACGAATCTTCCAACGGGCACAACACGAATAGTACAAACAATTCAGTTGACCCCTCAAAACCAACAGTTATTACGTAATATTCAAGCACAGATTGCGAGATTGATCTCTCTCCCTAAAAGAAATGACACGGAGCAAACGGCTCTTCAAAAACTTATACATCTGCAACAACAGGTCATTTCAACCGGTATTCCAGTTCCTAATCCAACTCATCTAAATAATGTAAGTAGTTGACCAAAATATTCATTATATAAAGAATTTATTTTTAAAATGACTGACTCCAATCAAATATTGATGACTTAATTATTGATGGGTTTGGGCACAATTTGACAATGAGCTTTTATATAAAGTAATATTATGGGGCTTTTACTTGATTGGGGCTCAGTTTATAAACTTGAAAGGTTTGGGGCTACATTACATGCTAATTTGTTTTCCTGTTGTATGTAAATAGCTGACGCAAAACTTTTCATCCAGCATTCTCCCATTAAGTACGTCACTACTAACATCAACTTCAAAGGATTCCAATGTCCCAAATTTAACTCCCACAACTGCGTCGGATGTTATTAACCCAATCCAAATAGATATCCAAAATGTAACGCTACCTTCAACAAGTCCCGTAATAATTAATAATCAAGCCATGAAAGATTCTGTAAATTCTCCATCCATTGTAAATTCCACAAATGTACTTGATAGTGATAACTTACTAGAATCAATGGTAAAAGTAGTAATTGACAATGCGACTTCTAACTCTGAAGTTGGAACGTCGGAAGAGAATAAGGTAACAAATTTCATTTAAATGCAAAAGTTAGCTTTCCCTAAACACATATAAATATTATTATTATTTTAAAAAAAACTTTCTCTTAATTATTTTTATTATTTCCAAAATCATGATCATTATAAAAAAAACATGGCTTGCCTTAAATTACTGATGCATGTGGGACTTTCCGAACACCTTTCACTTTATTCAAATGAAATACAGAGTGATACACGAATGATGCACTCATCTTTGCTTTACTAAAATTATTATTCACAGACAAGCATGGACCACAACTATGATTTGCTTGTTTAAAAAAAACGCTGGGATGTTGTTGTCTCTAAAATAGTTTTATTTTTTTCTTAGGAAAATTCAACGGGAAATTCCAATAGCAGTATGGTAGTAGCGTCTAGTCCATTTGCTACTGGAACAAATACAACAAATGCATTGAGTCAGCATCACGTTCAATCATTTCCGTCGCCATTTAGAAGTAGTACAGACGAGAAAAAGTCGGACGAACTGCGGCAGGTCAATTTGAAAATTGAGGAAGAAAAAAGAGCACGCTGGAAAAAGGAAGAATTTGAAATGTTGTTGAAAAGAGACCAACAATGCGTAACTCAGCCTGATTATGAAATTCCATTCCATTCTAAACGGGATGCTGTGGAACGATTAATGAAGTATCACATTTTACGGGATCGAAATGACATGAACTTTGAAGAATTTGATAACGAGTTTGGGGAGAAATCTGGAGTTTTGTTGGATAAATTTAATGGAATGCTTTGCAAGTATCGTTCATTGTTACTTAAAGAATCAATGGTAAATACAATAAATACAAAAAAAATACTATTATTATCAGTATATAAATTCAAATGAAATTATATCATTGCAGAAGGAAGTTGGTTGTGCCGAGAGAGTAATGCTAGAACGAATGTTTGTTACTGAAGAGAAAATTAAACTTGAGCAGGATCGGCTTCTCATCAACCAAGGAGAAGGTGAATTTATTTTTTTATTTAGCAAAATACATTTGTTTAATTTTTTGTTTAATTTTGTAGTACTTGAACTTCCACCACCCCCATTAGAATGGGTTCCAAAAATTCAAGAAATGGTTGAATTGGAAATGAAAGAAATGGAACAAAACTCTTATATGAACATGCAAGTTCAGTCTGCAATAGATTCCATCATTGGGTTTGGAAATTGTGACATGTCTAATATGATGCCTGATGAAAATGAGAATAAGGTAATTAATTACATACATAACCAATAGTAAATCAATGTTTAAAAAAATATTTTTCAAAAGATTGAATATGATGCCTTTGGAGTGCCAATAAATAACAATGGGGGATACAATAACGGGATGAATACGTCTTCAGCGGATATAGATGAAGCTGTGCGATCTATACTGTCCTAATTTTATTTATTTATTTATTATTATGTACACGCCGGATGATATTGTGTGATTTTATCATTTTACTATTAACTTTGCTTTATTAATCAGTATCTAATTTGCATTTAATTATGTTGGTTGTTTCTTGATTTTGGATGAAAGACTGATAGATAGTTAAGTTGGTTGTTGTTATAAAGTGCTACTAATTATTGTTGTTTTACCTGATACATGTTACTTATTTTTGGTGATTCATGAGTAGTCCTCTTACGTTTTTATCGGTAGTTGTTTGAATTGTTTTCTCAGGGATTACAGGGATATGCTTTGAAAGTCATTAAGGTTTTGGGATAATATTGTGGCTATATTTATACGGTTTGCATTTTTGGCTTGAGACTTACAGTAGTAATATGTGATATTATCGCCGTTATAAAAAATAATGAATTCCAACTACAACAAGTATAGAATGTTTTTAAAAAATATATATTACCAATTACCACCAGAACCAGTGCAGTTAAACGTGTTGCCTAACCTTAGTTTTAAAATCTTTAATTTATCATGATGAATCTGACGAAAAAAAAATGTTTTTAAACGAAACGAATCTATTTTAATAAATTGATGCACCTGTTACATAAAAAATTATTTGTCAACATTGAATTTATTTCTGTGATTTTAAAACTTTTATTATTAAAAGAGCACTCTGAATAGTGCAATAACAAGATTTGAGTAAAACAGTAACAAACAACAATAATAAATACATTTAGAGCTTAGCTCGATAAAAACGGATACTTAAAAACATTAAATATTAATGGTCACCTCTAAGTAATTCAAATAACAAGTTGAACCCGTTCGAGTCCTCTGTCTTTGCTGTCAGCATTTCTTTACCCACCTTGTATCAAAAAAACAAACAATTAGTTATACAAGTACAAGGAAAAAAATCGGTTTACTCGAGAAAGTTTGCTTTTACCTGACATATTCTCTGTAATTCAGGGATTTTCAAAAGTAATTCTCCAAATTTGGACGGCGATTCTGGACAACGAGCTAGAGTGTATGCTTGCAGACATTGAAGAAGTCGTTCTTGAGATTCACGAACTCTATCTCCCTCATGAAGCTCGTCCACTTCTGTAGATAATTTACAAATTATTACTTCTAAGAATGTCGAGACATATTTTTACAAATTGTTGAAAAACTTACCGGAAGACATGAGAATAATAACTTTTAAAGCTGCATATTCCACAGTGTCTAAACGAAGTCTTCTTAAGTTCTCTGTAAAGTGAATCATGCGGGTAATGCACTGATTTCCATGAGCTTCGTTTTCTTTTAAGGTTAGCCTCTCATTGATTCTTATGCTTCCAGGAATCATCGGAATAGACCGATAACAACAGGAAAATAGAAGTAGCTCACACCAAGAGTTTAAAAGTAATTTTGTTTGATCATCCACCTATCATCACATTAGTATAAAATTAATATCTACATGTAAAACAATTCGAAACGGTATACATTATATTTAAACATTTGTACATATATGTAACTTACTTGAATATTTTTAAATAGAGGAAGAGATTTGCACCATTTGACAAGTTTATATAGCCTCCTGTCGGCTGCAGCGCATAGTTCTTGAAGATAATCTGCATGATTAACGTTGGGTCCATTATGCTTAGAGTTTCTCAAGTCACTTTCCTGGTCCCCATCCGCAGATAGATGCCAAAGTGACTCGCACTCTACAATTTCTTTTAAAAGTTCTGGGATTTCCCATGTCGGTGGAGTGTTTTGTTGTACATTTTCAGATAGTGAAGAGTTGGTACTCGTTGTTGGGAGGGTGTAACTACAAGCATATGTACTCCTTCCCCCTCGAGTCCTGTCTTCTCTTATGGCTGGAATTTATTTTTTACATTTTTAAAATGTTATTTTTGTCCATAAAATTACCCTTAAAATACATTACAAAAGAGAAAATTGCATAAACATACCCTCCAGTCTGAAAAATAAGAAACAAACAAGTTAGTTAGTACTGGCAAATAATAAAATCCATTTCCAATACTTACTTCATCCCCACTCGAAGTGCTTTGTCAAATCGACACGCTGGACATTTTTTCCTAGTTGTAATTGAAACATGACACGAGCCACCTCTAAGGCACACATAATTCTTTCGATTTTGCACCGTTCTTTTAAAAAATCCTTTGCAGGACTCACAAGAGAAGATTCCCTGTAAAAATACACAAATTATTCCCTTTGTTCAATTTAATATCAAAATCAACGTACATAATGGAATCCGCTTATCCGGTCGGCACAGATTGGACACGGACTGTACATATATAGATTAATATAGAAGAAATATTATTAAAATATAATCATTTTTAACATGGCATTTCAATGTACTTGTACCTGTTAATTAACTGCTGCCTCGAAATTCCCTGAGAAGTTAAGTTTGATGAAAGCAACACTTCTTGATCACCATCTAAAAAAAAGAAAGCAAGAATGAACAAGAGAAAAAATTGGATGAAAAGAAATATATATGTATGTTTATATATATACCAAAATCGTCCACTTTATTAACCACGCGATTGTGAGACAAAAGAGGTGAGTTTGAAGGAGAGGGTGGAGTTGTGTTGTTTGAGGATGAAGAGAAACTTCTTTGTGAAGCGTCAGAATTATGGCGAGATAAATTAGAGGATGGCGTCGACCATCCACCGAGAGCAGAATCTGGAGATGGAGGAATTCGGGGAAAAGAAAGATTCATTGGAGGTTGTTGATGCTGCAAAATCATTGCGTTCGTTTGACCGGAGCAGTTTGAGCCAGGTATTGAATTGTTGTTGGCACCACTAATTACAGAACTGGAGTTGTTTCCGGTTCCTAATGCGATTCCATTATTTGCTATATTGTTGGCATTATTGCTCAGGGAATGATTCTGAGAGTTGTTGATTGATTGCTGAGAATGTTGGTTGTTGAGAGCTCGGTGTAAATTATTGTTATTGTTGATAATTAAAGCATTGTTATTATTTGGAGCACTGTTATTATGTTCACAAAAGATCGCATTGGCATTCACATTTGTATTTCCATTCACTGTGGGTCCATTAGCATGTAACTTGTTTGGAGGTAAAGATGCCGGAAGTGGTGGGACATAATTGTTACTATTATTATCACTTGTGTTTGTTGGACAAGACTGAGCTTTGGTTTGGCCAATTTGGGTCAATGGTGAGTTGGCATTGGGAATTTTCTGACCTGCATCACTTTGAGAACTTGATTCCAAAAACGGAGTTTGAGTTTTTGTTGATTGGTTTTGAGACAAAGAAACGATACTTTGGTTTTCTGACGTATCGCTAGATTTTGTATTATCAAAAACTTTCGAGGGTTTTGGAGATGATAACTCGATATCGTCATCTATCCTCTCGTCGTCGTCCTATAAAACAATGGTATATTTAATAAATTGATGTGTGTCTCAAATTCCCAACAAACGAGTATTGAATAGTTTTGTCCCTCATTACTCGGGGATTAATAAAACTTAAATGAATGAGACGGGTAAATATAAAACCGTTTATTTTGTTGAACACGCCACAGTACAAAACCAACTATTATTATTAATAACCACACGTTGTATATATAGCAAACGTATTCTCACTTTAGCATATTGGCGTGAATGACCTAAACAAACCTACAGATTGTACGTTTTATATTCTATTGCTGTGTATTCATCATTTGTAAATATCCTAATCATCATCCTCATTTGTGTAATGTCATTCCTTGGTGCTTTCGGTTGTACTTTTAATGACACACCAACACTTATTGCCTCAAGAACGGAATTGCTGAGTACCGTTCGCAAGTTAGCTAACTAAACAGACGTCCCTTCTAAATAATCATCTCATTGTTGTTACCTATTCATCCATTCAGCTTAAGTCTATCAACTCAAATCTTTATATTTAGACATTAAATCAGATTTTGTTAATGCTAAAGGTTGATTAGTTTGAACACAGTTTTCCAATCACGTACGACTTATAGAGCCAGAAATACTTTCAAGTTTACAACAAGTCACGTATATTTGACGTATCTGTTATCCATCTATTATTATTTATCCTTACCAGAACTTCATTATCGGATAGTTCTCCATCCCATGACATAGGACGAGGGGGGTCATAATGTCCGCGGTCACCTCCGTTTTTCCCTTCCGTTGAGGCTTGGGAAGAGATTCTTGCAATTTCTTCATCGCATTCAGCTTCAATAGTTTCCTCCATCGTTGTCTATATTCTGCAATAAATACTTTAAATTAAAAAATAATGTCACTCTATAACAAATAAACTATTGTAGCATTAATAATATGTAATATGCTCATCTTTTGCATACAACGTGCTTAAAAGGGTTTATGTACTTGGGAAACATTGAAAGTTTAACGCACTTTCAACTAGGAAGGTGAAGGTCACGACATTGAGATTAGGTATAATAATGATTTAAGCCAAGACAAGTTTCCATTCATATTCTCACTGTTTATATATATGCACACAAATGTTGTGATAATTTGTCCAAGTTTTTGTGAATGGACTTTAACTTTTGACATTCTAGAGCTCGTTGTCAGTATTACTTGACAACTGCTGTTGACCCAACCCACCATATCAATAGATGATAATGCACAAATACATGACATCTCTACATGATAGAAACACGAGACCCATTCATTCATCCACAGGATAAGTAAGTTAAATGCTTTGCTAATAAAAATGTGTTATGTAATGGACAACTTTCAAGTTTAGTTAAAGGTCAGAGAAAACGTGCTTTAGTTAGACTGGAAGCAAAAGCCTTTTCTTGGAAATCAAAGAATAGATGGTTGGACGTCATCCCACATGGATGTACGTAAGCCCTTGTTTTGTAGGGGAGAAAGGAATTGGTGAAAGTGGGGATCGATACTAGGAATCCCCGACCTATGTGGAAAGGCCAAGGACACGAGCCACTCTCTGCCTCCTCACCCACTCCCAAAGACCCAAAGCACACACTCCCACGCTTTCACATTTCCCAATCACTAACCTAGGATATGGACAAACCAAAATATCTATATCTCTTTCTCTTCACCAACAAACTGAATTTAGGCCCAACTCCACAACGATAAATTAATGTCGTCAGCTTAAACTAATTTTATAATCCTTTCCCCATACTTACATATAAGTGATAAAAATATATAAATATGTACGAGGAGAAAGTTGGTCTAGCAAAAGTAGGTATACATTAAATGACTCACCAGATGAATGATTCGTCGTCGATTACAAAAATGATGTAATTCTTTAATGATAAAAGAAAGCCACGTTGTGAGTCATTCCTTTTGTCTTTTGAACTTTCACTCTTATTGTTAAAAAATGAGCAGTGTCGATGTTGAAAAAGATGAGATCTATCTCAATCAACGTTGATGGTTAAAATACCTGGTAAAAGTCCAGAGAAAGTAATTATGGAAAATAATTATTTATGGTTATTTGTTTAAAATTATGTTTTTCTATAAACTAATAGCCTCCATGAAAAATCACAGAAAATTTATATAGAGATTCACTTGTTTTTTTTTACATGAGAAAAGATAATCGACTTATAATTTCATTTAAAAGTCATTTAATCCGATTATTATTTTGTTGTTGAATCTCTTTGTAGTGTGTTAATACTTTAAGTATAAATTGTTCAGGTGTTTCTGGTTATTCAATTAAATTCTCAAGCAAAGTTTGATGTAGATCATCACACTCATTAACTTCACATAATTTCTGTTTTTGGGGTGATGATGATCAATTGACTTTGTACTCTTTTGAGTGAATGCACTCTCAGCTCGCGTTAAATTGGAAGGTCACGGTCAAGGTTAGTCAAGGATAACTTTTCCTCCTCCCAATGGCACTTGTCTTTTGAATACTCTTTTAATCCCAATCACAACAACCAAAGAGATCAGCTAAAAAGTCCCCACTCGAGTAGAAGAAGAGATTAGCAACAACTTTTAAGTAACCACACTCACTTTACTAACTAATTGCATTTGCGGCTTTTACACAAACATATATAGGTGCAAATCTGAATTAAAATTTGGCTGCCGGTTACACCGAGATATAAGCAGATTTTAACTGGAACTGTTATAAACTTGAACTTTCTTTTTTGAAAATCTTCAAAGGAAAGCCCAAGTAGCGTTGTGTGTTTCTGCTTGTTATAATCTCAGAAACTACATTTTATGACACCAAAAAATGAGAGTAGAGTAGAGAACATTAGCACATTGTTGTTATTATTGTTGTGTCCCGTGTCCAGTGGGGTCGTGTGGCTGGGGAGAAGGGGATTTGCGTGTGTGTTGTTGTGTGAAGGGATGACATTGTGATGTTAATTGATGTGTGCTATCTGTGCACTGGGAGTGGAATAAAAACGTAGCTGACTGGACGTTGTTTGTGATTCTTGGTGGTTATTGAATAACATGATCTAACAAATGAAAGCAGTGGAAGGAAGAGAAATTGTTTGTAGGATAGGATCTCTCATCATTAAACGAATACAGTTCTTTGGGAGCCAGCCGAGGCTTGAACTTGGATTTGTGTGGAGTTATATAAACGAAGCGTTGGTTCCATGGGTGGACTTTGTGTATTTCTCCCTTTTGGCTAGAGACAGTTTCATCAACCCTTTCTCCCATAAGCGTATATCTCCCCTGTGCTTCCAAACCGAATTATTATGGAAGCCAGCCACCACCGTTGGCATTGGCAAGGCTAAACTCTTGTTAAGTCTAAAAAGGCATAAAAAACAGCGGAGCCAACCACCTTGGACTTGACTTATCCATTGTCTTTCCTCTGCCAAACTGTATTCAAAAAATAGAGTGCATGGATGCCCAAGTGTGATGACGCTCATTTTACCTTTGTCTTGTTGCTTTCTTTCTTTCTTTGATGAGGGTAAATAAATAAAGAATGACTCCAAATCATCATCTTCTTCCCAAGGTCCTTATTAAAAATTGTGTTCCTTTTTTTAAAAAAAAATTAATGACGAGGACCAAAGGAAATCTAAACTTCCTTTCACACATAATGACAAGTTACAGTTCAAGTGTTGATTTCATTACATGTTAGTGCTATGTAGCTGTTACAATTTTTCCATGATTGTGGAGTGTTTAGTAAATAAATAGAGCCAACCTTAACCTTGAGTTATGTAAGAATATAATGCTTTTTTGTGTATGAGTCAAGTGAGTTGTTGGTGGTGGAAAACGCTATGTTGATGGATTCTTCATAATAATAATATGTACGATGCACTGTGTTCATATGCATTGCTGCTAAATGTTGGTTTTGACTCCATGTCATGTCGTCTCGTGCTGTTTCATTTCTGTGCATGGCTGTAATGATAATCAATTGAACTTTTTAACCAGACGATTTGATAGTTAAAAACAAAGTTTTATGTACCTAACAACCTTCCTCCCCTTCGTTCCCTCCCCCTCTATAATTTTGATACTCTTGAATTAAAATGCATTAAAATGGAATTTGATTTTTATTTCGTTCCATACAGTTTGCTTCCACTCGAAAGTTTTATGTTTATGTTTCAAATCTGACAATTTATAAACATTGTGTGGTAATAATGAATTGTTCGGCCTTTTCTTTTCTCATATGCATTTTCATGACAAAATAGACACCGTTATTTGTTAATCGTGCTTAAAGGTAATATATATATTTGGGTCTATGATGTGCTCATGTATGCGTATTCATATACTACTGCTACTTTGTATTAAGTGTGTATTAATATTAACAACAATAATAATTATTTAAAAGATGATGTCTCTTCTTCTACCTTGTTAATGTAAGATTTTTGCAAACTGGCATAATCAAAGAATAACAGTTACTCCTCACTGCAAAGCAGTGTCAACAGGTACTAGGAGGGCTAGAGATAGCATTCACAGTATTATTAGAAAGAAGTATGATTATTTCATGAGGAGACAGAGAGAATAGAACAATTTCCTACAGCATTAGATTCACTGAACTCTTCCAGCCAGACATTGTATTAGACAGAGTTCAAGGTAATAGCTTTGCGAACGTTGCCAACTTATTACGTTATATCTATAGGATTCATGATGATTAGCCAACATACATAACTTGTCTCTATGTCTCGGTATAGTTTGTCGGTAAAATGCAAAACTTGCAATTTGTCCCCTCTTTCCCACGTTCAACTTTTAAAAGCTTTGACAAGTACAAATATTAGCCAAATCCGTGGTCAAACAATCTTTGCATCCTTTGGCTCATATAACATGAGAGAATGTGCCAATGTAATGTGAATGTGAGCGTTAGTTTTTCTAATCCTCACTTTTTCAGTTCGCATAGTGAGTCAATAGTTTTACTTTATATTTTTGAAGATTTGAGATGTTTGTTGTTTTCAACTTTTAGAGTGCCTATATACTTTTGAACTTGCATGAAAGAGGAACTTGAAAATATTTCCATAATATGTATCTGAACCCACCTTCTCTATGTAATTATACAAACATGTTTGTGTTCATATAAGTATATATATATATGCTTCCCTGAATTAAATTTTATTTTCCTGCATGCCACTAATCTCAAGTCCGTATTCATATTAAATAGGCGGAGGCATCAACTTCTTTTTTGTACAAAGTAAAAATCTAATCCAGGTTCCTTAACAAGATGGAATGAAGTCTCTCATGACATGCACACGGGAATTCCTTACATTGTACCTAAAGGAATCTTGCTCTTACGGGTCAGAATTCTTTACAACTTTGAATTCCTTGAGGCAAAGGAATCCAATCTTTAAAGGGATGGCAATTTAATAAATCTCAAATTCATCTTTATCTTGGCTTGGATTAAACTGATTATGAGTAAACAGGTGTTTGGGTCTCTTACACCTACGTATAATCTTTGTCTGCATCTATTTCTAGACTAAATATCTAGACACTCTTTCATAAATGACTTTGCTTTAATTTATCCTTTTCTTTCCTGTTAGATAAATTTATCTACTTATGTATTTACACTTACCCCTCAAGATTACATAATTTTCAGCATTATATAAGGTGCAATATTTCTCAAAGAATTTCAACTTGAAAGATTAGTTTACATTGAGACAACAAAACAAATACTACATATTTGATATAAGGAAAAGTCCCGTTAAATTTGCCTAGTAAAATAAACCTGGAAATGACGTGTAATTTTTAATTCATCAAGTAATTGTCGTCATTTTGACACAATGGCTCTTTTGAAATGTTACATGTGTGTGTATATGGTTATATTATAGCATAAGCATTAAGGACAATCACCTTCTTGCTCGCAAATTTGGGGTCATGATCATACTACAGCCACTTGGCAAATAAATTCATTTTCTTTGGTTCATACCTGTTACCAAACTCTACGTCTTGTTAGCACCCTCAACTTAAAAGAGTATTAATGCCGACGATTTAAACGTTGGAGTAAGTGAGCGTTTCGTTGTGACTGATGATGACATCAGCTTCAGCTACATAACACAATATTTCCGGTGTTTTGTTTTATCCATCCATATAATAATTAACTGTTGTATAATTGTCGAGTCCATAAACTAGCGAGCAAGTTAAGAGATGATTTGCCCTGCATCTTCTCCCATGCAGAGAGCAATAAAACATTTGCATCTTGTCCCTTCAACAAATCCCACAAGGTGCGACGCAGTTAAAACTTGTATTTTATATTCTTGAATGAATGAATGAATATCCTCATAATTAAACCGTCAATTAGCCAGCCCATCAAGCACTTTCGTAAACAATCAAGTAAAATACAGTTATTTAGTCGGCTCAATTGATAGTCAGTTTTACAGAAAGGATTTGTATTATGCATGAAAAAAAGTGATGGTGCGTATTGTTATATATGACCAAAACATTTATTGCATAAGGATGAAAACACTACAAAGTTTCAATGGATATGACAGCATCGTGATCATCGCTCTTTCTTCGAGGCAAAAGAAGAATATAAACAAAAACAAATCCAAGTCAACTTCAACTTTTAATATCTTTCTGGCATCTCAAAATGCAACACTCTGTGGGAGTCTTGAGAGGCCTGTATAGGTTTTAAAATTTGATACATTCGTTTTAATCCATCCACTGTTTTATTTGATGGATCAAGTTAAGTTTTTTTTTTATTATGAAAACAAGAGAGATGTATCAGATTTCAATGATTGATACATAGGAGTGAAAGTCACATCAAGAGCATTTCATAATCTCAATAATCTCATCCCATCCATAAGATAAAGATTACATCTTCTGTTAGATGGACAATGTTTGGCAAAAACAAGATTTCATTCACGAAAAACCTGAGTTGACCCCATAAGCATTTTGGCCACTATGATTACATAGAGAGAAGAGGCGTTTCTTTGTAAAATGTAAATTAAACTCATTCATAAAACAAGACGGTGGTGGAAAGAGTTGAGGGAGACTATAAAACAAGGCTTATACACAGTTTGACATTTACATTATTTCCCATCTCGGTCAATTTATAAGGCATGAAATTATGTTTATTTATTGCGGTTCAAATAAAATATATGAATTTAAGGTTAACTATTAATTGTGATGGCGCATCATTGGATAAGTAAATAAATAAATGTATTGCAGAAACTAAATATTTTTTTCCCCAATTAAGGTAATCCTCATCTGCATGAACATGGCCATGGTTTTCACCCCTACCCCGTTTTGCCAAATTGCTTTAACTTTGAGCATATAAATTACTTTAGCACAATTCACAAAGAACTAACCGACATGAGAAATAAGTACGAGGAAATGGGAATGCTACAGGTGGCAAAAGGTGAGATGTGGAATCTCAATTTGAGACCCGTTCTTCCTTTGTCTTGCTGGTAAATTAATTTGATGAAGCAGACGAATTTCATTAGCCATCTTTCCGTCCTCACTTAACATGTTTTTCAGGGTAGAATTTAAGGGATGTATATAGAAGAGACGGAGGCTAAATTGGACGATGAGTCAGAAATCAAAATTAACCATATGATTTAACTTATGCCCTCCTATTATTTGGTCTTGTTTCGGTTGAAATCAAAACCGGTCTAACTTAATATGAAGATTAATAACATACATAATGCCAGATCCCATCTCATCCCAGTATTTGCTAACTTCATTTTGCATGAATTTGTTCCAGTGGGGCGTCAACTTTTTATTGCCTTTTACATTTCTTTTGCTTGACCAGTTATTTTACATCCGATTTTTCAACTTGCATATTTAGGTAGCAGCAGTGAATATTCTCAAGAATGGAAATCATTTCTGTAATTTATCCACCTGAATATTGATATCTTTTACGTCAAAAGTAATATTATTATTAATGAAAACCTGCATCATTACTTTCTTGAGAGTTGTTGAATTATAATAATATAGAGCTTGGAAGTCCAAAACGCTTAAATTACAACGTTATAAAACTGATTTTAATATTATGAGTTTATGAATGAATATAGTGAATATACAGACTACATTCAGAATACATACATATATCATTATGTTTGCAAAATTAAATTGATTTTACAACAACAACGAGATTTCTTGAGACAGATCAAGTAAATTTTTTTGCAATTTCCTCGGGAGTATACAAATTTTGGGTTCGTCTGGGTTTAATTTTATTGCCGGTAGTCAATGAACCGCAGTCCTAGTTATTTCTTGTGTATACAGACAGATCTGGTGGATTTAATGATAATGGATATACCACAGTAAAGACAGTTTTAGATTAAATATA
Organism: Proisotoma minuta; assembly: GCA_034698145.1. Taxonomy (NCBI): domain Eukaryota; kingdom Metazoa; phylum Arthropoda; class Collembola; order Entomobryomorpha; family Isotomidae; genus Proisotoma; species Proisotoma minuta. The sequence continues at coordinate 18,319 of JAQIXN010000251.1, forward strand.
AAGGTTTTAGTAAACGGGTTGTCTGGATCTCAAAAAATTTGCCTCTTTGAATGCGATTCACCTCAACGACAACCTTGCTCAACGACAACCACAGCCAACGAAACATTAATGAATTCACCTTGAGAAGGTTGTACAAATCCTTCTTAACCGTCACCATTTAACTCGATAATTAATTATTCAATATTCAACCCAAAGTGAGATTTATTTACCCAAGCCTTACTTTTTTACGATGCATCGAAATTACTTACATCTTACATGTACCTAGAATTTATTCATAGTATCCGATGTTCAGTTCATGTCCACATGTAAATACAACTTTCTGGAATCCTTACAATTGTAAATCACATCCGGTTGGATGGGTTCAATTCATCCCTATTAAATAAATTGATGTACACAGAGTTTCCTGCACTAGTCGTTGTATCCTGGAGGAAAACAAAGAAAGGGACGCAATGAAATAACTGACTACTTGACTTCTCCGGCCGGATGTTCAACGTCCTTTTTACTTTCATTTTTTATATGATTCCCACACATTAGCTACTATTGTGACGGATATTATGTGCTTGGGATGTGAAGTAATTAATTCATATATAAGATTTCTATATATTTACAGGCAAAGTATCAATTTGCTAAAATTTGGAAGCTATAAAAAAAGCACAGTGATTGTTTGACAAAATAAAGTCGGTTAATATATGTTTGACAGAGATGGATTGTATACATGCTTGCTATGAAAGCATTTTCCTTGATTGTCGGTTAATTTTGCATGAAAACATTTGGATACCAAATAATACCTTTCTTGGAAGTACCTATTCACAAATATACCATTACAGGCAAACATTTCTTTTTTTTTTCTTCGAAAAGAATTAATTACAGGTATTCATAAGTTGAATGAAAATCTGCGGTTAGGTTACAAGAAGTTATGTTTTCATTTCCAACCAAATACTTGCCTTAGATAGAGTCTTAACTAGTCTTAAGTAGTTTGTTTTAAGATTGGAAAAGAGAGAAGAATTAATTTGAGCAATTGACGTTTGTGAGAGATTTGCATAAATTGATGAACTGGGGTTCATCATTATCATCACGCATTGGTAGGGGAGAAGAGCATGGAAAACTCCCTTCCGCCAAGGACAAGGTCATCAAATTCTAGAGCTAGACATTCTATCGCCACATTGTTGCCTGTTTGTTCCTCAGGTGTTCATATTTTGAATAGCAAGCAGGGTTGCAAGAAAACTTGCTCTCCAGCAAAAAAATAAGTTATCTACATGCCACCTTCAGATTATAACTTTCCGTTGACTTTCAGCTAACTGCCATAAAATCTGCATCGACTACACGATTCACCTTGCATGGTAACAGACATTGCTCTCAAACTCAAACTCTCGATCCTGTCTTTATTCGTTTATATCGAAAGAAGCTTACCGTTAAACAATTGGGAAATATGTATGATAACAAAGCATGCTTTCACTTGCCCGTTTACTGATTTTGCTTGAACATAAACATAAGTAATTTACAAAAGCAAACAAAGCCGTTCATCTATCTATATTTGAATTCTATAGCGTTTCAAAGGCATCTGGCGAGAAGAGAAAAAAGCAAAATATTTTACTTTGATTCTCATATTCCAGAGAGAGAAAGTTGCCTCCTCTCTTTGTTGAAAGTTGAGCTCACTTTTACACATTCTTTCTTCAACAACTACAAATACATTGTCATTATATAAATTATACATATGTTGACCGTTTTTAAATTTGCACAATGGAATCACGTGAAAGAATAAGAGATATGTACCTTCAATAACTTCATGTTCTTTTGTTACAATTTTACACGCCCACTTTATTGCCAGCAACTTTAGTCCCTAATGCTTGCTACCCATCAAAGTGAAAGCAGTTTATTCAAAGAGAGTAACTGAGCTTTTACTGCTCAAGATCGATTGTCATCATCAACTAACTTGCAAGTTAGTTTTCCAAATACACCTACGTAATGTATCCCTCATTATAAAAGTTTGTGTAGCAAGCCGTAATTTACTTAAACTAATTTGGCATCTAAAATACAAATCGTTTATAAAACTTTTCTTGCTTGATTGCCTATATTATAAATTCGTCTATAAATTGTGCAAAGGCTTGAATATAGGCATCTCAGCAAAACATTAAAAACGAAAAGAAAGAAGCAGTGTGTAATAAATTTTTAAAACTAAAATGTCTAAAGTATGAATTTTAAAATGATAAAACTACTTTGAGAAAGTACTTTCCTTTATAAATTTTAGAGAAATGATCTGTAACTGAATAAAATGTCATATTTATCTTACCTTGCATTATATGTACAAAATTCGTTTTATATCTCTCATATATTCCGTCATCCAAAAATATAATGCTATATATTAGAGCAAATTGAACATTCCAGAGAAATTTTCAGTTGATACTCAAACTACTTTAGGTATAACAATAATTGGCTTGGGAAAAGTCAGAGGCAATAAGAACATAAATTGAATCAAGAGAACCTGGAGCAAATATTTTCCAACCATTTCATTTGGCGTGTCATTTCTCTGGAGCATCTGAAAGTGCACACGTCACAACTTGCTAACAGGATCACAAATCAGTCCATTCTTTATATGTTACAAAAACAATGCTGTTATTGGGAAATGTTGCACTCGATTCCAATCATGACGTGGGAGGTAAGAAAAGCAATGAGAAAATGTCAAAAACTTTACTTCTAATGAAAAGAACACTTTCTAATAAATAATAAGGGCTTGTTCATATTCTCGATTGTTTAAGTTCACCATTACAAATACAAGCTTTGTTTGTGACAAAGTAAAAGCTAATAATAAAAGTTTACCCATTGCGGCATTTACCTTCATATTAAAAGAAATAGAAGTTGAGCAGTTGAATAAATAAATGAAGAAGATATTACATTGAAAGTTTGAAAATGATGTCAGTGTTCCCTCATGTAAAAAAAAAACTTCTGAAACACGGATTTGAGATGTTCTTTTAAGATTTGTTGAGGCTTCTCAAAACCGCTTTCCATTATTCAATATCTTTCTTCAAATGCCTAAAGCATTAGTTAGAATTGCATCTTTGAAATTCTTCGTAGTTTCGATATCAATTTATTTGTTTAAATATGGAAAGTAAATTTCTTAATCTCCATAAAACAGGGGTTGCAAAAGCTGCGACTTCAGAAGCCCACAAATAAAATCTCGTAATTCACAAAGAATATACAATAACTACTTCTGTCTCAAGTCGCCTTAAAGTTGAATCATAATATCCTTTTATTTTTAGTTACAAAGTTGTTTTACAACTTTCAAACGTGAAATTCATTTGATTCTCTTATTTCTTAAAAAAAACATTGACAAATGCTTTGTTGCTTAATCAGCAAGTTGTAAACTGTTTGGATATAAGTCAATCTCATGTCCCCCATGTTTTATTTTATATATTTATATTTTATCATATTAAAAACATTTTTTGATAATTTTATATATAAATAGTAATACATATAGTACAATACACAAGGGTTCGAAAGTTTATTGGGCGATTTAAGAAAAAGCTTTTGGTGAAAAAAAATGAATGACTATTTTATATGTTTTATAAGCTGTTTCCCAAGTCCATATTCATTAGGAGTTGGGACAGGAACTCTTTATTGCGGGTTTAAATTAAATTAAACTGTTTTCACTGTGTCAATTTAATAAACAAAGATTTAAATTTTTATTTAAAAAAATAATTATTGTTCAAAGATATTTTATAAAGCCAAAACGTCTAACCAGAATTATGTGGTGCTTAAGTTGGGTTTTACTTTTCCAGTAAAATGGAAAAACTTAAACATACTTCAATTTCTTTAGCCGACATAAGCAATTCCACAAAGTAAGTTATTTTTGTTTTTAAAACATGCCAAAAGACCTTCTCAAGTCAACATTATTTTATATCTGGGATTGTCTCTGATTTTAGTGACAGGATAACAATTTACGACAGAAGGTCTCCTCGTCTCCAACCCAAACTCAGCACTCGTTTCCTTCTGAAATAATATTTTACTTTCTCTGTTCAGTGAAGCTTGCATCTTCTGAAATCACAGACTTACAGAACATACATGTCTTATACGAACTGAAAATGATGAAGAAAAATAAGCCCAACATAAAGGTACAAAACATTTTAGGTAAATTCATGTTGCTGTGTAGAGGTTTAAAATATTTGCTCGTGCTGAGTGAAAATAATGAAAGTTAATGCATGCATGAATTTTTATGAGTTTTGTATGGTTGTTGAAATCTAGTAGTTTAAGGAAATAAGGTATTTACTTAAATTAATGCTAAGAAATAAAACAAAAGAGAAAAGTGTGTAATATAAAGATCATGACAAAACATCATCGTGTGAAATTGGGATTAGAATTTCTCTCCGTGTTACGTTTGAATAGAATTTGTGTAATGAATGTAGTTTATCATTTCTGGAATTTACGTGCTATCCTTTACATTGATTCTGGCAACAGGCACGAACTCTATTTCTTTCTCTCACCTTCTTAAGCACTTTCTCTCCAGTGTCACGAAACATTTTGATGAGATAAATTAGATCAGGCATCTTTTTCGCGTGTATGAACTACCCAAGTGAAATCCCAGAAAGTTTTGATGTACATATATGCTCAATGGTCAAGGGAAATTAGTTATCATGTTATTTTCCAAACAAACACCAAAAGAACAATTAATATTACCTTTTTGTTTTCTTCTACTATTTAGCATCTGAAAAAATTATTCCATAATTTGCAGCGAACGAAAATTATTCTAGTCATAATAAAGAAAGTCGGCAAAGGAAAGGTTCTTTTGTAGTTTGTTTTATTTTATATACTGGAAATTATACTTACAATTGTGAATTATTTAAATATCTAACGTATATACATAGGATATGATTTTAAGCACTCATAAATCATTTAGCATTAATTTACAACTGATCTTCTTCTATTTTACTTTCCTGTTGATACTTGTTAAGAACTCTTCTTGTGTTATATTTGCAAGTTGTGGAAACGCTGTCGGTATGCAAAGTAAGTTGAGTCGTAAGGACGACGGTGCTTGCAGGGCTTCTAGTGCTTTTACGAAAAAGTTGGTCTTTCGGAAGCAGATTTTTAATTGAGTGGCGAAAAGCTTTTCCGCAGCAGCAATAAAGCAAAAAGTTAATTGCAAAGTTAGTATTAAATAGAATATTGGCAAAATGTTGAGCCACATTAAGTTGCCGTAATCTTTCAGGAGAGTTGTTTTCTTTCAATGACTTAAAAAAAACATCAAATTATTATTTTTTATTTTTACAGATTATGCATTTTTCTCTGCATTGTTACTTACCTCAAAGAAAGTTATAGCCCGAATGAAATGAGAAGGAAAGTGAAGAATGAGAAATACTGTTGAGACTAACAGCAATGTTTTTGTTACTCTTATTTCTGTTGAGCTTGGAGTTGGTGTTGTCAAATTTTGTTTGAATGGAGGAGTCACTTGGCCAGGACTGATTTGACTGTCGGATGCAATGCTTGGTCTACGCCCAGCAGCGACACAGGCCCCTTGAGAGGGACCTTCCTTCCTATTCCCACAATTATGTTTCGTACAATGCAAAATTGCCTCGCTTTGGGACATTGATCTTCTTTGCATTCTTCCTCTATTGCGTCTCTTAAAGTGATATAAAGTTGTGAAGCAGTCCCTTAAATTATTTTTCTCATGGATAGAAGCAGATGAGCGTAGTCGGTGTTGATTGCTTATTTTTAACTTTGTGTTGGCTATCATGATTTCTCGATGTCGTCTTATTTTTTTCACACAAAAAATTATTTTCATGTTTAGGACAGAAATGAGTAGGAATGGAATGAGAAAGGTCACTACGCTGTCAATGTATGTGATAACTCTGTTCACTCCGTAATATTTCTCGGGGACTGTGCATATTTTTACGTATCTTAGCTCATCTCTGTTCCCGACAGTTTCCTCTTTGGTGTTGTCAATCATTTCAAGATTCAAATCTGCGGGCAAGGAAATAATATTGCTTCTACATACTAATGTAATTTCACTCAGTATGGGCTAATATATTATTTATTATATGCTCCTGTTGCTCAAATTTACATTTTCTAACCAAAATAATACAAAAAGTGACACTTACCAATGGCCATATCTTGCCTCTTGTCAATTGGGAGAATATTTTGAGGGAAGCTGAGGAAAGAAATGTTATTATCCCAAATTCCAGACTCTGTAGCCGTCGACAGTTCCAACAATGATTCATGAGAAGGTTTTGTCATTTCATGTGATATGAATGTGGAATTTTTTCCCCACTCTTGAGGATCCCTGACAAGAAAGACTTCAACCCCTGATATTGCAAATACATAGGAGAAAGCTATCAAGGAAAAAATGGTGAGTCCCGCTGTAATCTTTTTTGCCCTTGTAGCCGTAAATTTGGAAGGACGGAAAAGAGGGTAACAGACTACAAATGTACGTTCGATTGTAAAAACTACGACAAAATAAACACTGAGAAATGATGTGACTTGACCAACATAAAATATAGTGGGGCATATGATAGAGTTTGTTGTTAATTTAATATCAATATTGTCCAGCCAAATAATTAGAAGATTGATGAGGAATCCAGTGTCACTAAGTGCCAGAGCTGAAAGGTACACTGACGAAGATAAACTCCCACGAGCTTTATGAGATTTTGTGAAAAAGATGATAATGGACAAAATATTTCCTAGTATCCCAAATACGCAGAGACCTGGAGTGTAATACCGATCAAAAGTTGCAGTCCAATTGTAAATCCTAAAAAAATAAATGTGTATAAAGACATTTATACATTTTTATAAGGAAGGATTTAAAAGAATTGTGGAAATTTTATTTAATTCGGGTACATTTATTAATAAAATTACTCGATATGTCGAAACATATACCTACAAATACTACATGCTTACTTTGTCGTCATATCAGAGGGAGACATTTCTTTAAAATCCTGAAACTCTGTTTCTCCTTCTAAAATGGATTCGCGTGTCGAAGAAAGTTGTTCCATATTTTTATTTATTTATTTATAAACACCATTTGTCAAAGTTATGAGATATTCTCGGTATGTTAATTTTCAACAAGAATAGCTGTGAAAACTTACGCAAAGTTAAGTTAACCGAGTTAACACTTTTTGGGGTAAATTAATAATAAACCTTGAAATGTTGATACACTTTTAGATAGGTGAAGAGAGAAAGAGAAAGTTGTGTTCTGTGGTAAGCAAAAGAGAAGAAGCTGTTTCTTGGTTGGAATTCGATTCTAATGTGAGACAAGATATTTCTCCTTCTACATTTTAGCAATGGAACGATGGACTTGGGTCCACAAAGCCGGCGCTGAAGACATTGAGACATTCGTAACAAATCAAATCACGCAAACACTGGGCGTTTGTTATCTTTCTAAATACTTTCTTTTATTTTATTTCGAATAGGTTGTTATTCTTTGTTTCAACTCATTTTAATTAATTCGTGTGTTTTATTTGTGGAAAAATAAATCTATGTGACTATAACCAAAGCAGGTCTCTGACAAATTGTTAATAATTTATACTTTTAACCGGAATTTTGAGCTTTCGGAAGTGGTAGCCAATTACAACAAAGATGTATTATATTATAACCAGCAAGCTCGAGTGGTGAGTGGTTGCAAAATACGCACTTGAGAGATTAAATTTAAATCATATTCTTTCTTTTTACTGAGCAAACAACCATTTCTGCTAGAATAATACAAATTTTGTTTATATACACTTAAGTACTGATTAACTACTGCTCATTATTAGGATAATGGAAGGATAATACATGTACTTTAAAAGCTATTTACTTTCACCAAACCATAAAGGACACATTATTTTTATGCAATGCATTCAAAAAGAGAACGAAATTGACTAAAAACATGAAATGTAGCAAGTTTTCCATAAAATGTCCAAACATGAATCAATTTCATAATTAACTTTCAATGCCAACCCAGTCTTTCGGTGCGAAATATCATGTCCCATTAATTTCCTAAAAAAGAAAAAAAAACATCCATACAAAAGGAGTTCCCTCCTTTCGACCTATTTTTATAACGAAAAACATTGAATTCCTTTGCAACAACTGATTATTCGGTCGAACTAGAACCACGCAATCGAAATAGAAGAAATGTTGCATGTTAGAGAAATCCATTGTTCTCAGGCGACATCAACAAAGTTGGGGATGTTCTGTAAGATTGATTGATAGTGTAAATAAAATCATCATTCACCGCAATAGCGAATAGTGACGTCCTCACTTTTATTAAGGCTCTGTAGAAGGAAAGAGGGTATTTAGGTTGAAGCTGCCGGAAAGTACAGGATTGTCGCTCATATTTCATGATGCTACTATATCTCAAGTCTCAAGTGATCTCTCAAACTAACTACTTATTATGGGGAGAAGTACGATATTGTAAATGACTTTATGTCTGTCCGGACGTACCTCTGTCTGATTGTTATTATAACTCTCGAACACGATCTAAAACTTGGTATGCAGTTTGAAAATAGGCTCTTATAAGCCATGACCTTCCAGGTCAAAGGTAACAGTGTGCCTGAAACCTCGGTGAAATGTCGTTTTAAATGTAATCAAGCGGAGAATTGACCTAAAGTCAAAAAGTTAACTTGCACTATCCATGTGGGTGTGGTCGTATAAATGGGGCAATTTGAGATTTGTCATGAGATTCGTTCAAATCATCTTTTCAGTTTCACTTCGCTTCTTCGTTACGTGCGTTTAAAACGGTTTATTTGGAGTAGTATATTTTCTGCAAATGATTGTACACCACAATAAGCATGATGAACACTTGGGGAATTAAATCTTGGCAATTACGGGGAAAATGATGTCATTTGATAACGAGTTGTGAAGCATTCATTTTTCTCCTAAATCACAAAAAACTTACCCTGATTATGTGACTTTAATGAAAAAACACACTGGAAAAATGTTTTTGTTTACTGTACACGAGATAACTTTTTCCCACACCCATCGGCATATGAACTTTAGATTGGAAAGCTCTTACTGGAGAAAATTTTCTTGAAGAAAATTTTATCCGAAAGTTTTAATGAACATCGTGTTCTTTTAGCTGGAGATTTGATTTAGGTTACGTACTTCAAGCCTGATAAGATAAACCAGAAAATAAGTGCCATGTCACGGTAAAACTATTTTTAAATTTTTTTACGAATGTAATATGTAGTATTCTTTGATATACAAAGACAAAATAATTTTAGATGGCAGCTTTTAACAATTTATTAATGTATTGGATTAACCTCAAAGCGCTTAAATAAAAGTTATGATTCATAACTTATGAATGGAACAATGCAATAAACATGAAAATACTAACTAGCTTACTTATTACTTAAATTCCTACTGTCAACTGTTTCTACAATCATTTCATGCTTAACAAACATACCTATATATATATTTTAATTTTATATAATTTATATTATCTATATAAAGTATAATTAAGTTTTGAGATCCAAATAAATCAGCCTTCAACAATAACAATTTAAAGAGGTTGAATGTTCAGGTGAATGGGAAACCAAAAGGATGTTCCAAAATTATGCAACAGTAGACTCCATTTCTATTGACTCTGAATCATAGAGGACAGAATTAATGGGGTGTTGTTTCTCCTTCCTATTGTGAAATGGGGCAGAGTATTCCACCAAATCCATTTCATTGTTGGCAACTTGCACAGTTTCGGGAGCAAAGCGAATATTCCCCCGTTTTGTCACTGGGATATTGGAATTGGGTTTCGGTTTCGGGGATCGAGTCGCATTTTTATGGCATCTGCCAAATAAAACGCTTCTGAGAGATTTACGAAAGTTACGCCCACTAAGACAGTATAGGAGAAAATTCACAGCAAAGTTGGTATTGAAGAGCAAAATATTGCATAGCATATTTAGACTGTGTAATCTTAGCTGCTCCTCTTGGTCATTCTTCCAAAGAAAGGACTGAAAGCAAAAAGTAAAACACAAATCAGCATACAATGTACGTTCACGACTCTCAGAAGCGATTAAGTGGATGCATAAAAATGAATTTATTATTATATTTTCTATATATTTATATATCAAAGCTTTCACCCCAAGCTGCGAAACAAATATTTTATGCTCATAACCCGTAGCAAAGTGGTCACGACGTAATAATATCAAGGAAATATATCTACAACTGTAGTTTATTTACAGCATATAAGAAATGCACACGTAACGTGTCTGTAAATTAATGATGAAATTCCAAACCAAGTACAAGCGGACCACAAAGTGTTTACGTTTTGATTATATTTTACCTGGAAGAAAGAAGCCAATCTGATGGCGTGTGATGGCAAATTGAGCGCTGAAAGTTACAAATGCTTTGAAATATTTTGACTTTCATCAAATTGACTGACGTTGTTTACCTAAGAATACTGTCGATACCAGCAGGAGCATTTTGGTAACCCTTGTTTCGGACGAATGACTAGAAATCGGCGTGTTGGCAACTTTGCAGTTTGTTTTGTGGTTTGTAACTTCGGATATGTTCAATTTGTTAGAAGTCTTATTGTTTTTAATGAACTTGGGACGTGAATTGAAAGTTCCAACTTTCTCTGGTTTTCCTTTATTGATCGTCTCACCAAATTTGCCGAATTGTGGATACAAAACGTTGGTTGACTTGTTAATAGAAGTATCTGATTTGCTCATAATTTTTTCCGTAAACTTTTGCGAATCAGTTTTGCAATTCGCACGAATATCACTTCTTTCGCAAAGAGAAGTTGCGCTTCCTTTCCCATTCAGATGGCTGGAAAATATATCATCATTGTTTTTTTGCCCATACTCGTTAGCCTGGGCTTGAAGGCTTTCTTCCAAGTTTGTATCAGATGCTGCAAGCTCAATAACACATTTTTGTTGTTGAGACTTGGTATGAAACTGTTGCGTTTCTTCAACCCTATTTTTGTCCGTATTTTTTGAGGGCTTTGTTATTCTTTGAAAATTAGATTTGTATCCAACCGACTGAACCGACTGTGCTTGTGGTGGGCTAGAGTGCAGATTAGTCTGTTGGTTAACTTTCCCACAATTTGCCACTATCAACTTTCTCTCATCCTTCAATTTCCAAATACAAACTGCGATTCGGAAATTTAAATAGCTGATTATGATAAATGGGACGATCAGGGTGAATGTTGAATCTAAATAATTAGCCACGATGGATATTGTCATGTACTTCATTGGCACCGTACATCTAACTTCGTTGGTCGCCGTGTTGGAACTTTCCCTTTGCTCGTAAATGTCCCCGTCGTTGAGATTTATGGCTCTCGTTGAATTAAACATTGTCGTAAGTAAAGAGCTTTCTATCTCATCATCCTCATTGTCATCAAATGACTGTAAACCTTCGGCATCTGCAATCAAATCAAACCAACGCCAATGTATAAGTATATGGAAATGACTCACTATGTGTTGCACATCCCCTCAGAATCCATGCATAGAAATGAGAGACTTTTTGCCAAGCACATGCTTCTTATGCTTCTTAAGTGACAAAACGTTTTAAGCTCTCAAGTAAATGAACCATTTTGTTTTCTTGCATACGAAAGTACTCAAAATTGATAGCTTTTTCTTAGGTGAGGTAATCTTAGTAACCATGCAAAAAAATCACACACTCGTTAGGCTATCAGCTTCAAATCCATGGACCATCAAAATAAAATAATAAAATAAAATATAAATCCCGAAAAACGGTAAAACTTTGGTCAGATGTAATTAAAAGGTTAAATTAAGATTTTTATACGAAAATTGCAGAAAAGATATTTCTGATGAACCCGAGCTTCTCAATGATAAATTTATCATTTATGATCTTTAAACCTTATCATTTAGTTCTACCATTTTTTGGAATTTATATTTTATAATGGTATATCAAAAGTTCTAAATCAGAGTCATTCAAAAGATAAAGTGAAAGTATTGGGAAAATTGAGACGTTTAGACTTTTAGGGTTATATCCGGTTTAAAAGTCTGTAAAAAGATTATGCTATTATTATATAAACGCTGTTACATAAAGGTTTATTTTACGTTACATACGTTATAACATAATGGATTATTTTTGTCCAAGAAACACTTGAAATAAGTCTTATTTTATTGATTTGACGAATTTTGGCGTGGTAAATTGTGAGGGAAGGGGATTCCGCCCACCCGTACAGTTACAACCATCAAGGTAAACTAACTTACTCCTTAAAGCGCTGTTGAAGGAAATGTTTAAGTCATTCTGAGCACCACGGGGAAACTGATGCTGACAACTTTCTCCATCTAAACATCCAGAATCTTCTCTGCCCAGAGGATTTGATTTGAGTGAGTTTGTGCTTAGATAGAGTTCAAGTGGCATTATATTTTCGTTTCTTAAGTCCTGCTCAATCACAGAATTCTGTAAGGAATGATTGTGAGTTGGAATGCTTCCATTGTTGCTGTGATTCTGGGCTAAGTAGTCATCATTTCCAACATTTGACTCCTCCACTCTGGCGATAAAGAGAGCATAAGAGAAGGCGACAAGGGCAAAAATGGTTAGACCCGCAATGACTTTCTTTGCCTTGGACACTGTGCATATCGAACTACGTCGCAACGGAAAACACACGCAAAACCAACGTTCCACAGTAAAAGCTACCATCAACCAAACGGAGAGAAAGCATGTCACTTGACCCGAAAACATGATAAAAGGACAGCCCAACTTTGAAGTTAAAATGCCGGCACCCAAATTTTCCAGCCAAAGGATGAACAATGTAATTAGAAATCCAGTATCGCTTATTGCCAGCGCGCTCAAGTAGTAAGAGGAAGACAGATTCCTTTGACTTGGGTTGAAACAGAACACGGAAATTGATAAGGAGTTTCCTATTGTTCCAAGAAGACATAGAATAGGCGTGTAGTAAAACTCCATCAGTGCAGCTGCATAGAATAATCTGTAATAAAAACAAATGGATGAATTAAATTTAGCATTCATTCAAAACTAGAAAAGACCAATTGTATTTGCATGCATTGTTTAATCCAACTCTTGTAAACTTTACTCTGAAAATTTCCATGTGCCGGATTTATTTTGACGTACTCATTCCAAGATGACGTTAGTTTTAAACATTTAGGCTCAATAAATTTACTTGTACAACATCAAAGAAATGCAAATCCTTGAAGATAATAGATTTACAACTCTTACATCGTCATTACTCTGCAGGCAAGAAATTTGTTTATTTGAATGAACTACAAAGGAATAACTTTCAAAATTGAAAATCCAATAACTTATCAAGTTTCTTTGTAATTGGAAAATAAAGAAAAGCGATTTGGTTAGATTTTGGTTGAAAAAAGAAATGTAGAAATGTTGGTACTTTTTCCTTTTACTTTTTCCAACGTTTGATCGTGTATTGTTGTATTTACATATAAGCATGCATGTATGTCAAATTGATTTTTTGGGAAAAACTGTCTCAACTGTGTGTTATAAAAAGTTTTAAGAGATCTAAGCAAACGACAGGTTTTACAAACGAATTTTCAAGAGAAAGTTTATAAGCAACGATGGTGGAAAATAAAATAACTAATAAACATCAAATGGCTTGAGACTGCACGTATCTAAATAGGGCTAATTTATAATCCAACAAACTTTGTCATAATCACTGAAAGATTTCTATTTTTAGCCAACAAAAACAAATTTTGTAGAGTCTTCTGGATTCATGAACTGTCACTTTTATATAAGTATATATACCTTCTCTGTGTGAAGGTCGAAGCTGTTTCTCATATAAGTAAATGTGTTTGGGGAATGTAAGTCGTTAAATCCAGACGCCAAAGTAAAACCAATTCTAACAAACTTGCAAAAGAAAATTCTATCCGAATTCACCTGATCCGAATTCATGAGAAATCTTTGCCACCATCCTTTGGGAGGTCATAAAGAAAGTCCCAAATGTGGCTTTTAGAAAAAAAGATTAAGCTCATTGGCACTGACGGATATTCTAGTAGAAAAATTAATCCTGATGCGCACTACGAATAACATGTGATCTAATGTGTATGTTGGCTAAATCTTGTCATGACATAATAATCATGCGATTCTGTAAACTTTCTATAGGTAAAAACTTTTCAACTTGTAGCTGAATGTTAGCAAACACAAAATTGATTATATTATCTGCTCGCAGTTTTCAACTTGCTAAAAGATTAGTTGTAATTTTAATTTGGCAACGCATGTTACTTTTCACTTTGTAAAAGAAAGATTTCACCCAAGCGTATATATTGAACAGGAAGGTAAATATATATGTATAATGAAAAACAAAACAAGCTTTTTCATTGCAGAAGATGAAGTTTCTATTTGTTAAAATGTAGAAAATATTTACTTTCCCTGTTTTATCTTGACTGATAGAGTTAATATATTGGAAGGCGAATGAAGTGGAAGTAAATATAAAACTTTGAGTGGCCTTTCAAATTAAAACCAAAATCTAAACTGTAAGTTATTAATAATACGCGTTAAAGGAAATAGAAAAGTCCAAATTTTAATTAAACTTATTGATATTCTGTTCAATAGGCAGCCACCAAACTACGTGATGTGAATTACATCACAGAAGAAAATCAAATCTCCAAAGAATATGAGGAAAATTATGCATAAAGCAACTGATGAAAAGCAACCTTCAAAAGAGATTTGAGGCTTTTAAAAAAGCAAAACACATGGATCGAGGGCTGTATACATTTGTCTCAGGTGGGACAATCATTTTTGTAGAAAATTGCCTACGATCTATTCACTCTTTTCTTCCCACGCACATCTGTAATCATTATCATAAACTATTCAGAGTACTCCATGAACACCAGTGAGCAATTTGGTGAAAGTTAGCTTTCTTTCATCAATAGCTAACATTTACCCAATATACATATAATATGCGCTCGTTTGAATAATGGGCATATCTAATGTACAAATATAGTAAATTAGGCAGAATCTTTAGATTTTGACGAGTCAAACGAAATAATGTTTTGCAATTTCTGAATAAGATTGAAAGCTAATTAGTTGCTTGTTTGCTTTTATTACGAAACTCTGTGTGTACTAATCCAATATTTGTAGGTTTACATAAAATAAGCTGACTTCTTAAACAGCCCAAAACTAAATTAAATCGGATTAATTTTCAAACTAAAAGTAACGTTTGTTGCTTTTAAATCTCAACCTTGCAATTTCTTTGCTGAGTGAAAATAAAGGGTAATATAACGATAATACATTTATTGTGCTGGTTTTCACTAATCCGGTTTTATTTGTTGATGAAATATTTCACTCTGATGGATTATAGTCCAAAAACACAACATTTCTAATTCTTTCTTTTAGAAAAGTTTAAGTCCTTCAGAGTGATGTCATTCATGTAAAATCTTTCCATACAAACTTTCTCCACATTTTTCCCGTATTTTGTATAATAATGAGACGATTTTATTTATATTATACAGGAAAGTAAACATCGGATCTTAAACTATAGAAAAATACTAGAAAAGGACCAAATAAATGTACCACCTATATATTCATGCAATTTATAAATTTGAATATGTAAATTAAAGATTTGTTTTAGAAAAATGGTAGGATTGAAGCTGTCAAAATAAATGGTGAAATACTGAAGGAAATTAGTGTTAAATTTATCATAAGTGCTTTCGAAATAACATTGCATACTTAAAACGAAGTACTGTCATTTTATTTGACTTTGCCTAGAAATGTCAAACTCATTCCACAATACTCCTTCCGTTTGTGGAATTTAATTTAAGCGAAAAGTTTTCACTCTAGATATAAATTATTCCTTCTGACCTATTGTTATTATGACAGGAATAAATTCCTTTATATAACTTACCTAGTTGCTGAAAATACACTTTCCAAATTGCCAGTGTAATGGAATTTTGATGTAGCATTGAATTCTTTCTCCATTGAAGAGAAAGTCAAATTTTCGTGGCCTTCCATGTGTCTACAATTTTTGCCCGTAAATTTATTCTAATTTAATAGAAACTTGCTCCTTTCGTGATCAATTTCTGATAAATGTTAAATTGAATGCAATGGGTTTAAACGGTTAAGATTTCATTTCTTAGAAGTTTGCAACCAGCTTCAGGAAATCTGAGGAAATTTATCTCTCAATATTTTATCTCAGTCTCACTCAGCACAAAGAGTGAGAGACTGTTAGCTGGCGAGTGATAGAGATCCATCACAATCCACTTCACTTAATTTGACCCTCAAACGTGGTACTTTGAAACTAAAGAAAGAAGAATTGGATGAGGTATTGTGATCTGGACGATAAACGATAAATGTCCGTGATGGGGAAAGTTGAGGAAGAACAATCTTTGTATGTAAAGAAGAGAGAGTGATCAAGTTTTCTGGGGGATGGGATGAGAGGATGTGTGGAGGTGAAACATCTCAACCATCACAACCAAACTCAACTGACCCGATTCGGGCTCACTGCCTTGTTCTATTCACTCGAATCAGTAATTCCATTTTAGACCAGAGGACAAAACTTCTTGCTTTTGGTGTGGCTTCACGACTTTTAACAAATTCAGCTACCTTAAAAATTAGATTTGTAAAGTGTGAAAATGGGTTAAATACACGTGGATGACCATTAACTTATTAGACCAAAAATTAAATTGAAGAATTTTTTGTATCCAATAATTTGATAATGATGTGTGCTGAATCAAAGAGCATCCATTGTTTGACGTAGTTCATTTAGAGCATGATGTTCTGTTCTTTTGAAAAGAGAAAAGAAGGGGAAAAATCTCCTTTCAATAACGATACTTTCACTGCCAAATGTCTTCATTACCATTATTCTTTGGCATGTACTTAGTAATGATGCAGAACTGCTACAATACAAGTTCAATAAAAAGTAGGAAAAAGATAACTCATTATATAGCTGCTTCCAGAATCCGAAACTCGAAAAGTGACGGAACTACTGATGACTGAGAGATATATTAATTTCGGTGAAATATAAGACAAAGTTGCTTTAATAAAACTACTACGTGTCTCTCATACTTACGCCTAACCCTATGTATCTGGGGAATTAGATTTGACATTAGTCAGTACTTGTGAGTAATAAGTACTCATAAGTTATAACTTCAGAAACCAACGATGAATGGAGTTAATTAGTTTCTTTACTACATATTTAAGATAATCGAGCTGTAACTCAACTTAATAAACTCAATGGTCTTATGGTTTATCGTTGAATACTCTCAGGCACATTGGATAATTTTTTATTATTTTTTTTAACTGAGCAATTTATTTGCCAAAAGGCATGAAATCCGGTCTTTAAAAGGGGACTTGTTATTTTATATTTATTTTTTCAATTATAAGTTCGGATGTCTGGAAAATACAAAGGCTACAAATTGAATCAACAAAAGAATTTGATACCATACAATTTCTTGGGCAATTTAGAGAGGAGGGAAATGGCGACAAAGCTCAAGGGGTTTGTTGGATGGAGAGTTCCTCATGAGATTTTCTTCGCCAACACAATCGCAGAATTAATATCAAGACCTATCCCAACAGAATAAAATCAATCAACGATGAGTTTCAGGTTGCGTGAGATAAAAATATTTGTTGTTACATGAGCTGAAAGAGCTACCAAAACTAGTAAAGATCCCTTACGAAATCCAACATTATCTTCCAAGACTCCTCCTATTGTTGGGCCTATAATAGCCAACACAAACCATGCAAGTCTATAGTCCTGAGACAAGACCATAAGTTGAAATATTATCTGGAAACCCCGAATTTTTAAATGTCAAAAAAATATTGAATATGTACAATAGTTAATAATATAATATCTATTATATCAATGGAGTATTTAAATAATCTATTGATTCCTGACTCACACAGCAGTTGATAAAATAATTGCAAAAGATGAGACATAAACTGCACTTAATCCAAGTCCAACGCAAGTCATCCATAATATACTAAACAACGGACAAAATGGTTAGCATAAATTTCAACATGTATATATGGATGTTGAAAAACTTGCGTGTCTAATGGGACAAAATAAAGGGGTCCAATAAGAATGTATCCAATTGCCCCCAAAATCATACCCACATAAGACACGTCTTGTGGATGTTCTAAATTGTCGCAAATCCAACCCCACGCGATTGCAGAAATTGTGTAAACTCCTCCGCAGAAAACAAAGACTAAGCCCACGTTGCTTTTACTAAGAGAAAACTGTGAAAGTGATTATAATTTATATTAAAGTTTTCTCGATTGATGAAAAAAAACTTTTATATGTTCAACTTGTCGAAGATGTTGTTCCAAAAGGGCAGAAATAAATCCCATCCCTGTTGCAGATGCAACTATCCCATATGACGCCACTGCCACTTGAGGTATTCGTATCAAGCCCAACATGGCAGTGGGCTTGAGGTTGTGTAAACTTTCTTTTGGTGGTTAGGTATGCAGTCAAGAACAATCATTGCTACCAAGGATGAAATGCAGAGTAAACTTCCCATCACCGTGAACGGTGTTGTAAAACCACCAAACTTTAATTAAACTAATTACTTTGAATACGATTCTTAATTATTGACAACATTACATACTTCAAAAAGCAAACCTCCATATGTTGGCCCAAAAATCCCAAAACAGTAACAGGTTTCCAAAATGGCCTGTGTAAAAAGCAGAAGAAGCAAAAGATATAAGGTGGTGAAAATGAAGATTAATCCATTAAAGCTCACAAACAAGTTGCAGCAGACTTGGGAAAATAAGCTGCAATCAAAGTGAAAGATGCAGTAATATAAGCAGTCTCTCCAATTGCCTCCCCGATCCTCGCAAATACAGATGACAAGATGAAGTAAGAACTGGTTTCAATTACATCCAGTCTTCTGAAAATCAAATAAAAATGCAATAAAACAAAAAAAGTAATATCAGTTAAAGTGAAGAAAGTAAAGAGAAAGTACTCCTATTTAAGTACGTTTTACCCAAAAATAGTTGTAAAAAATCCCGTGGCAAATATTCCGCATATAAACACACGCCTCGGCCCGAGTTTGCTGATCTAAGGATAATTTTACAATTTTAATGGACCTTTGTGAAAGAGTTGGAGTGGAAAATTTAATTACTTACTTGGAAGCCAAATATGATGGATGCAACTATTGCAGTCAATTCAAATATTCCAAAGACAAAACCATACTGTGTGGCTGATGCTCCCTTCCCACTTGCCTGCGTCACAAAGCATTTGTGAATTTAATCTCAACCTGTCTTCAGAAAATATACCACTTCGGGATAAAATGGAGTCCTGAAGGGAAACCACTGTAGCGGCTAATAAGTCGACTAATGATAATATTAGCAGCACAATTGCTTTTTGAAATTTTGTGATACGAGTTTCCTTTATTTCGTCCATTTAGAAACACTTACTTCTTGAGACTGGAGAGAATTTGATGGCAACAATATGGCAATAATTACCATATTTGAGGTCATTTAGCAACAACAAGTGTCACTGGTTTCTGCTTTGCTGAAAAGGTGGTATAAAATAAAAGTAATCTTGTTGCAACAAGTGTGTGCATAAGAGAACCGAATAAATTAAATTATGCTGCATTTTACAATTTATTTACAATTTGTTTATTTATTTCGTTAATCAAGTTTTTTGTATGTACATAAATTATGTACATAAATTTCTGGTACATTAAATACATTAAGGCCAATTCAATATTTAATCATTTTGAATGTTTGTACTTAAAACCTTAAAGAATAAGTCGTTTTTCGAAACTTGAGTAATTAAAATTAAATAATTAAACAAACTAGATGTAAATTCAGTAAATTACTTTTTCTTACTTGTAGATTTATAATACTGGAAATTTATCCTAGCGCCTCCAGACTTTCTCTCTTTTATACGAATAAAACCTTTCATATTACAGCCATATTTTTGTAGATGAAAATTTTGGAAAACACAAAAGGGAATACTTTGCTTAAATCTTGCTTAATTAATCACCCAATCATTCCACATTGATCACTTTTAATGAATTTGAATGAAAACTACAAAATTGACTTTGTTAGTGCATTCTGCTCAACTGCAAATAAAAAGATGCACTGCTGGGAGTTTATATAGAGGCACGTGTCACATTTTTTAAGTTTAATCTTAATTTGGTCCGAAAATCAATTCCGTCATGTATTGTATAAAGTTAAGGTCATCTTATCTTATATCTATCTATGCACTATCTTGCCGCTTTACTGAAGTTATCTGCGTGTGAATTTTTGATGCAACTAAATTCCCACGAAGAAGGATTTCAGATATGCAACAAGAAAAAAATCCAACGAGAGTTGTTTAAATACATTCAAACAAGCAAGTATGAAAAAAGTATAGGTATTTTTTCGACAAGAAGGATATACACAACACGTAGGTTGACTATAACATACATTGTATTACTTTATTATTATCGCCATTATTTAACAGAGCTAACTGTGGTAATAGCAATCAAATAATTATTATATTTGCTATATAAGAACGTGGGGAAAGTGCACCAACTCTAAGTTAAATAGGAAGCCATGTTGAATTTTCAGATAAAATAAATCCATCCCATTGGTTGTCCTTTATCAGGTACTTGTAATTAACTCCAACAATTGTTCTAATGTGGACTTTTGTTCTTGTTGCTAAATTAACTGCGCAGTTAATCTCAATTTAATTTATAGTTTAATGGCCTTACCTTGAAACCATGAGTAAAATCATCAAGAGTCACTGACTTTAGTGACTTTAACGTATTTAATTTTTTTAAATTACAGACATTTAAATAAGCAGTTCATTACAATTTGTTTTTAAACGAATATTTATGGAATTAAATGAAATGAGGATTCATCGTTTCAAGTACTTTGTTGATGATGCCTAAAGTTTACTAATCAAAAGAAAACGCCCCAATATATAAATAAAAAATAAAATATTTTATTGAGCATATATAAAATTTAGGATAATGATTTAATTAATGTTTGTTAGTGTAAATTTTATGTCAATTTCCCTATTAAACCCAAACTAGAGAATGGATGTTTAAAGGGAAAGTAAATGTATCAAGATGCCCCATTGTATGTTTTGAGTAAATCAGTCTTTATTTCTGCTCAAGTTTGCCTTGGACTTTACATAATATCTTAAACTTCTAAAATGAGATTAAGTATAAAAAAGAATAAAATCAGATGAAAAAAACAAGAAGAAAAAGGTACTTTTCAAAGTTCACGTGCTAAAGATGCAAGTGGATTAGAGTTTGTCCCTTTCAAAGCTTTTCTTCTCTTTTGAGTTTTCTCTGCACAGGTTTGAATGTGTCTCTTCACTGCGTCCTGTCTTGAAAGTCTATACAATAGGGACAAAAACTTGAATTACA
The DNA here is from genome assembly GCA_034698145.1 of Proisotoma minuta. Classification (NCBI taxonomy): domain Eukaryota; kingdom Metazoa; phylum Arthropoda; class Collembola; order Entomobryomorpha; family Isotomidae; genus Proisotoma; species Proisotoma minuta. The sequence goes on from JAQIXN010000251.1 coordinate 39,522, forward strand.
TCCAAAGAAAAAATTATGCGGGGATTCTGCAAATTTTCTTACATTTTGTTGCAAAATTGACATTGAGGTTTTTTCGCTGAAGTTTTATGCTTCATTTTGATATGTCTAGTTAAGTTGTCTTTTCGTGTGAATGGCTTATGGCAATACTTTAGGCAAAAAAGCATTTTGTTAATAAATGTATTTACCTATTTAAAAAAAAATAATACTCACCTCACAATTCTTAAATGTTTTTGAATGTACACTTTGTTCATGGCGCCTACGCTCGCTGTCGCGTCGAAAGGAAGAGTCACAACCAATATAATTGCAAGGAAAGCAGACCTCAACTTTTCTCCCTATCTCTGGATTTTCTTCCCAAGGTCTCCAAAAGGGGGTTTGAACTTGATCTTCCGGATTTTCATTGGATGATTCTAAAATGCGATAAATTATTTTCAATTATTCATAAACTCTAGAGAGTGTTATTTTACTGCCAAGTGTTTTTAATGAGTCAAAATCAGATGCGATATTTTATTTTATTATGAAAAGCTAATTATATAAAATATATATGTGAGTACGTACGCTTTGATCTCTGTTTAATGAGAAACGTGGCACCCATTTTTTGCAGGGAATTTGCTATACGTTTAGATGAAACTAAAAAATTGTAAAAACTGTTGAAATTTGAAAGGAAAGTAACATGGAGTTTGTTAATTGAGTGAACTCGTTCGCCTGTGGAGTTGAATTGAATGATAATGTAGACTGTATAGTTTATCATCATTAATTTGCAATCTCTTCATGTAGTACTGGATAATGCCAATTCTCTTGTTTTAGTAATACACTCAATTAGTTAATTATTATGGTATTGTATTGTAAACCACACATAGGAAATCATAATGCATGTGGATTAACTTGATGGACCTTTTTTTTTAACCTGTTGTATAGCTTTTTCCATGATAAAATCCGTGAACCAAGTTCAAGGAAAAGGAAAGTTGATTATACGTAAAATGTATTATGGTTTCATAACTTACAACTTAAATTATTTTGATTAAACCATTTAAAGCATTGTATAAATAAAACACTTTTCAAGCCTAGATTTTTAAGTGGCCTAAAATAAAGTCACATCTGCATATATGAGTCACTTCCGTCAATTATCTTTATTACATTCCGGATCAATTTAAACGACAGTTAGATAAGGATTCTCTAAATAATTGGAAATGATATGCTAGATATGGTTGTTTTAAATTTAGATGATGTCAGAAAAACCTTGATCAGATCTTTCTGTATTTATGATTATGAGTAACTGAATTTGGCGAATTTAAGAGTTGACTGGTCAAAGCATCCGATTATCCGATGCATTTGCATCCTTTTGGTTTAACATAAAACTGGCCTTAATTGTTATCAACCTTTGATCATTGTTAGGTAAGGTCAGGTCATCTGTTTTATAATTTATCTGGACAAACTTGTGTGGGAATGAGGTTGATGGCAACTCTCATTTACCTCCACTGCAAATATTGCATGCACTTTTACAGAAATCAAATACAAGAAGGATCCGTTTGAAAAAGATAAGAGTCGTGAGAAAAGCAAATACTGGAGATCAGGTATGGACTTGTTGCTGTTGATATATTTAGGTTACCCATGCAAAAAAGCTTTTCGCAACTCCCAACTCAAGTAATGAAGAATGTGGCTTATCAGTGGTATATTTTGCTGTCATCGTCCCATTGTTGATACAGTCCACAGCAGTAAACCATGTTTCTCAAGAAATAAATACATAGAATAGAATCCCATTTGTGGATCATATCAAAAGTATTTAAAAGACGGCATCTGTTTAGTTTGAGTGCCAATTTGAGACCGAATATGAATATACTTTATGCAGCTGTCTTTGAACTTTCACAACGTTTTTGGTAATTACTCTGTGATTACACTCTGTTTATAGATATAACCCTAATTTTAATGGAATAACAATGACATTTAAAACAGAATTAACAGAAATAGATTTATAATACAGTCAGACTGCTGGGCGTTGAGATATCTCTTCATCATGAATATTCATTCCTGTACTTTGACAATCATGAAACTACTGATAACGCCAACGTTGTTGTGAGATGAGTAACTGCATAGTAATTTTTACAAACGTCGAGCTTATCTGAAACCGAAACATAGTTGAGTAAAATATGAGACATGTCCATTGAAAGGATGCTTCCCCTTCGCCACCTATTCCTACCAAATGCACTGCGTTGGGATTCAAAATTTGGAGGGAAAAAATTGCTTTACGAAATAGCCGACAGTTAAATTTGTCCAGTGATTTATTTTAGAGTGAACATATAACAAAATGATTGGGACACCAACGTCTCAATATGGGACACATAGTGGTCAACATTCGAGGACAGGGAGGACATATTACACCCCTCAGCAAATGGGACCGACATCACCAAGTCCCCCTTCGTCATCATCCCCACAACCAAAACATAATGAAACGTACACCAGACAGCCTTCGGCCCATAGTCCATCGTCACATCAACAAAATGTTGGGGAAGGGACGCCATCACCGGACCAAGAGACAATTGAATATGCTGCTAGAGTTATGGACAGATTGATGAACAGGGATTTGCAGTTTCCATCCTTGTACAAGAGTTTGACTCAATTTGCAGATCCAAACACTGTAGTTCCTGGTAAATTTCAAACTAATTGTCAATTAAGTAATACCAATAAAATTGTCTAAATACAGGTAACAGACCGGTCAGTGGATTTATGGAATACGACTATCCATCATTTCTTCAGCGCCACGTTATTCCTGAAAATCAATTTACCATGATCCATAACACTCCCATTCCAGCCGAATTAAATGAAATGCTTAATCGTAAGAAAATCTTGTAGGAAAATATCTTTGGTTTATTCACATGACTCATGACTTTATACACATTTGTAGAAGCAGATGTTCAATTTTGTCATATGGGGTTGTTTCCGGATATTCATAGAGCTTGGATGACAATTGACAACGATCTTTATCTTTGGGATTTTAGAGACGGGTTAGTTGTTGCCTTTTTATATTGTAAATTTACGGGATTAACATTAATTACATATTTATATTTTTTGTAGAACCGATTTATCTTTTTTTGACGGGCTTAAAGAGCCTATTATAACAATGTCCCTTGTTCCTGCAAAACCTAAAATTTTCCAAAATTCTATAAAACATTTACTTTGTATAACGACAGCCTCGGAAATTACTATTCACGGCTTTGTCCTCACAGATCCAGTTTTATCCGGATCTGGTCCTGGTAAGCGATATTATGGTAAAAATAGCTTTATATATTAAAAATTTTTACACGTTTGCAGTGATTGAGCTTGTACCTCAGCCCATATTTGTTGTTCCTACCGAGGGCGTGTCATTTAATGTTATTAGTGGCACAAAAGGTGGGCGAATATTTTTGGGAGGAAAAGATGGATCCATTCACGAAGTCAATTATAAGGTTACTAAATATTTATCTTTATCAACTAAATTATATATATTGGAATATTTTAAAAATGCTTAAATGGGTTGCATATTTTTTGTTTGAACAATAGTCTGAAAAAGGTTGGATGTCGGATAGATGCTGGAAAACTAACCATTCTCGTTCTTACCTTTCGTCCTTATTTAAATTCATTTCCTATTCATCGCCGACTGATCCAATTGTCCAAATAGTGTCGGATGATATAAAAAACTTGCTGTATACTAGGAGTACCTCAGGTTGTTTACAGGTAAACTACAAAAATTAGTACTATCTGTTTTTTTATATGACTTCTTACTTTATACATGATTGATAATTAGGTTTTTGATTTGGGGGGCGACGGAACTAAATTTTCGCGAGTCAGTTGCTGTCCGTTTGAACGTATCGTAAATGAAGTTGTTGCCCTTTCAAAAAAGACCCTGGAGGGTAATGCTATTAAACGGATATTGTCGATTGCTCCAATTTGCACAGGTAAATGAGATGTCCAATATACATTGACCAAACATTTTATTATTTCTTTTTATAGGCGAAATCAATCTAGTTGCAGTTTTGGACAATGGTATCCGATTGTACTTCTCATTGTATGATGGTTCAAATAATTCCAATCTTCCCATCGGTCATTTATATCTGGTTCACGTGAGAATGCCTCCCGGATATTGCACAGCAGCATCAATTCCGAAGCCTACCATTGGTCACACTGCATTTTTAGCCAATGGTAAATTTAACAATAATGTTGAAATAGTATTTTAAATTATTTTATATTTTCTTCCCAAACCATAGGATTGTTTGCTTTGGCAGCACGGACAGCACAAGATAACGATAGTTTTTGGTTGATAAACCCATTCATTTACCCTACAAATTGTTTGTCAGAAATGTTTTCAATTCAAAAATTATCTGGACAAACACTGGATATCAAAATGATGCCTCAATCACTGGATGCACATGGAAATGCCGGCTTGGATTATTTACCAGATATTATAACTCAGCATTTAAACTGGCATAGGGAAATTGTGGTTCTTACTTCCAATGGAACTTGCGTTTTTCGAGCTCAAAAACCTTATGAAGTGCTCAAGAATTTATTAATTGAATGCGGAAATGTGGAAGGACTCCGAAGTCACTTTGAATCTATTGTACAAAAAGAACAACCTCTGTCAAATGCTATTTTACTTTCTGTACATCCATCAACTGGATCCGAGCCAAGTATTTTTGAATTAGCTGTCAAATCATTTTTCTTGTATGGTGCCAACGAGTACAGTGGACGACTGTTTGGAGACTCTAGAATAAACAGTAAAAAAATGCAGTCAAATTCTCAGTTCTTAATAAATAAATAGATAAATCATTTATTTGTTTTAGGTCCTTTTGAGAACACAATGGATTTTAATCCAAACCTTGTTTCAACTCCAAGGCAGGAAGGAGGGGCCCAAAGTCCATACGGTAATATAGGAACTGAATCTGGTTACACGAGTCCAACAGGACAAAATTCTCAACAACGACAACAGCAACAGCAGCAGCCTTCCTCATCTCCGATGCAAAGCCCAGGAGGAGAACACAGCGTTTTTTCACCACGACATGACGCTCTCTATTTAGTTGTTGGTAGAATCTTGTTTCACTTTTGGAATCGACCCTTAGTTAATACAGGAAATTCTGGTGAAGGTTCACCATCAATTGTAAGTTTTTTCATAGCTCAAATAGACAAATGACTGACACTGTTTTTTTTTATTATTCCAAGATTACTCCAAATATCCAAGGCCAGGAAGTGGCTCAGGCCATCACTTTCCTTCAAAACATTGCTACCTTTATTAGTAACAATCCTTCTCTTTACACGAGCAGGTAAAATTGTTTATAATACAAAATATATTTTGTTTTGCATGTTTATTTTTTTATAGAATAAACATATCTGCCCCAATGATCAATCTTAACACTGTTGACGGAAGACAGTTATATAATCAAGAGAATGAGAAATCATCAATTATTGCTTTGCGGTCGTTTTTAAACATGGCTTTGGAAGTTTTAAACATGTGGAAGATTCTTTGTGATCATCAATTTCATATTGTCCTTCATGTAAGCTGTAATATTTGTCATATTTTTAAAGCATATTTGAGTGCTTATGAAATATTTTTCGTTTGTTTAAAGGGTGTCGATAATCAACTTGAAAACTCTACCATGAGAGATTTGGTCATTTCTGGACACACAACTGTTTCTGTGATTATAAATGCACTAATTTCCAAGTATGTTTAAAAAAAATAGTTTTAATTTTTATATATATATAAATCCGTTTTTTTGTAATCTTTCTCGGTAGATATCTGGGTGATAATGCAGCAGTTGATGCAATTAGTTTGAGACTTCGTGAAGTTTGTCCAACATTATTTAAGAGTGAAGATGCCATTGGTTCTAAAGTTGCAGAAATTCTTGCAAAAGTCAAGACCACTACAGATAAGCAAGAAAAAGAGTTATTGTTGAAAGAATCTCTTATGCTATCCGAGAAAATTTGTGGGCACGGAAGAGTAAACGTTCGAAACCTTTGTAAACAATACTCAGATTTAGGATTTGCAGTTGGAGCAGTAAGATTGTGCATATCTGCTGCCAAAACCGCCGATCCAGAGAAATTGGCTTTAATTACCATCAAAACAACTTCAACAAGTAGTGATCCTGTTGGATTACAAGCGTTCCAAACAAGATCAGATATTTATCGTATCGTATTTGACATGTTGGATAATTATGTTCAACTAGCTTCTACCAGCCAGTCTCCTTTACTTCGCGGAACTGATCGTCTTACTCCACAAAATGCCCAATTAGGTGCTGAAGAAACAATTCATGCCATTCTTACATCCGACGATGAAATGTTTCACACATCATTGTATAATTGGCTGTTGGAAAGGAAACAATTTGACAGGCTATTGGCTATAAAACACCCTTATTTGGATTCATTTCTTCAACGTGCGGCTGATGCTGTTGTCTCTGGAAAATGGACTGGGACTGGAATGTCTGCTAATGATACACGAGTATTGGATTTGCTCTGGAGACACCACGAAATGAATCAGAATCATAGTGCTGCTGCCAATATACTTTCTAGGCTAGCCGAAACCACAACGTACGTCAGATTAATTATTTTTATCCAATTACATTTTATTGCAAATTAGCTGACTTTTTTTTTTAAATTTAGGACTGGTCTTAATCTTCAGCAACGTCTTGAATATATGGCACGAGCAATTATTTGTTCCAAAAGCTGCTCTCGTCGTGGCGATTTATTAGAGACTCTTGAAGACAAAGTTGAAGTTGCCCAAATTCAGAAAAATATTTTGGACTCTATCAATTCTAGAATGGAAAATTTAATCTCTACTCGTGCAGGGGATGAGGATATTTCTGGCGAACTAAAGGCCTTTCAGGATGCTGCTAATAAATTAAACTCTCAGTTACTCAGCATTACACAGGTACTGCATCATTATTATTAACAAAGGCATGTACAAATTGATAAAGCCCAGCATTCTTAATTTTTTGTATTCTTAACAGTTATACGCCGAATTTGCCCATCCGTTAAAGTTAAATGATGCCAAATTAGAAATTTTTTACTCTGCTGGTCATGCAGATAAGCCAACTATTGAGGCAGTATGGGCAGAAATCATCGAAGATGGTAAGCTGCAATGAAAATATTTCAAAAATTGAGTCGACGCAATTATCCATTTTATTTTTATTTTTGAAAAAGAACTTGCAGCTAATGCTTCTAAAACCACAGAATCCCAAATGGAAATCATAAGAAAGAAAATTGTAATGCTGGGGAGAAAATACAAAACTTCTCCTTCATTCTTTCCTCTGGGTAAAAATAATAAGTTATTACTTTGGAACTGACATAGGAAAACTTATATTGATTGATTATTATTTGAATTTTAGAGTATTTGATTGAACATTTGGAAATGATGAAACCTCAAGATACAGAAAACGTGACATGGGTATTCAAAACCATGTTGGAAGTTGGAATAAACTTTTCAGATGTTCTTTTTGTATATGAAAGGTAAGAAAGGGTTTGATTGTCTAAGACTATTATAATAATATTGCTAAAACATTTTTAAAAATCAGGTTATGGAGAAAGTGCCAATCAAAAGGATCGGGTGATGTTGAAATTGCTAAAGTAATTACGTTTATGGTTGACTCTTTAACCAAACAAGAATTGGATATTCGTTCAGCCTTCTTCAATCGGTATTATTTCAAATTTCCAATCTTGTTTCTTGTTTTATGATGAAAATTTTGTATTAATTTCTCAATCTATTTTTATAAGGCCGGATATGCTGGAGAAATGCAAAGACTTTATTTCAATTATGATTGTCGAATACTCTTCTCGTTTTGACCCATCATCTACCGAAATGAATCAAATACTTAACCATGTTCGTGATCGCCTAGACAGAGTTAGTACCATGATGAAGTGATGACGCTTGATGGATGACATTGATATATAGAACTCTTTGGGGTCTGGGGACTACAATTAATGTCTCTTTTTGTAATTTTATAATAATAATTATTATACTATTGAAGTTTAAAACGTTTGATTATGATTAATATGATTGTACTTAAAAGATGTAAGTTATTAGTATTAACTATTATTGAATGTTATTATAATGATAATATTGTGTCATGTAAAATAAAGAAAGGTCAAGTATCCTTATCGTGTCTGAGAAACTATAATTAAAGGAGCTTTTCATTGGATTGCATTGTAAACATGGATCGCTGACTGGAAGAGATTATTATTGTTATTTAAGTAAGACGATTAATTATGGAATTACATTAATCTATGTCTGTTCAAAAGATATTTTATTCTCATTTTTTTTAAAGATTATTTATTAAACCAACGCAGATCGCAGTTGTTCGCTTTTGATACGCGAGTCCTGCTCCCATTAGTTAGAAAATTCAATTTCATTAATAATGACAAAGGTAAAAAAAGAAAGGATAACTTTTAGCATCCTTTTGGCGTTAGTTTTTACGGTCCCAGAGATATTTGGTTCCTCACAATCGACACTATTCACCAAAGACGCAATTTTTAAAGATACCGATTCTTTAGGAAATGGAATCAACGCTCTTCATGATCGAGTAATCTTTATATATATTTTGCTCATGTAAAAATATATGACGTCGATTTTTATTATTCGTCAATAGATAGAAAAGCTGGAGGATAAATTCAATCAATTAAGTTCAAAATTCACCACTTTAGAAAATAATTTGTTGGCAATTTCAACAAATAAGGAAGAATCGACTGAAGCAAGCACAACGTCAACGCCATATAAAGTGAACAATGGAATAGACGAAAGTCGATATGACGAACTTGCAAAAAAGGTTAAATGTATTTCTTTAAATAAAATTGAGAAAGTTTAAGAAGCAAACTTTTTACAAAATTCTAGGTCAAAGAATTGGATTTATCATGTAAGATCGATAGTAGACAACTTAACCATACTACTTAATGAATTTCTTTCCTATGACTTTAGTGGATGTAGATCAAAATTATTGGAATTCTTCTAGTAAGATTTCTTACGATATTTTAACGGGTAGACAATTGGAAAGTGAAATTAAGAAATAAATGTTTAGATCAATGTGGAGGGATTTTGATTAGCCAAGCAGGTCAAGTTTCTTACAGCGAGCCTTACAGACCTTCAACTACTCCCGTTTATCAATCGTCATGTGTTTGGACAATACGGGCAAACAATCGGGCAAAAATTCAATTGGTGCTCAGTGGAATTTCCGCTGTGACTGTAACAGAATTTATGCTTTCCAAGGATGGAACTCATTCCGTTAAAAATACCACGTACTTATGCATAAAAATACATCAATTACACCTACCAACCCTAAAGTCTTTAGGCTAAAGATGGAATTTATTTACATAGGATTGGACAAGCAAGAACATTTGTGTTTGATGGTCCAGTAATTTTAGTTTCCTCGTCATCAAGAACTGTGTCTCTGACGTGGTCTGGATTTGGAAGAGTCGTTCACCAAGATGTAGAATTTCACCATTATCATCTAAAAACATCCAGCGGACGCTTCTCAACAAGTCATCCTACCAATTCACAAATAAAAGGCCAAAGGATATTTTCAACATTTGTCATTACTACCAGTGAGATGAACAAACTGATGGAAATAGGCATTCAGCTTCCAAAGTCTTGCTCAAACACTTCTTTCAATTTGCAAATTGGAGGAGAAGCGTTGGAAAATGGGAAAGCAGGGTGAGGAGGAGAAAAGAGGCAGATTGAGACTGCGAATTTTATTTTCATTATTAAGACATTTCTCATTTCTACCTCTGCACAGGAATTACTGTTGCATTACCAATAATTGTAATGTTCAACGCTATTCTTTGGACGGTTGGTATTCTGCTTCCCATTCCAGTCTTGCCTCTTACAATGATGACATCAAATTGCAATGGAACATTGTTGGTAATCACTCAGCATCTGATTCCGGTATAGTATTATTGTCTATAATAATTATCTAAAGCTATTATTTTACACTAATTATTATTATTTCTCCCAACTAACTAAATAGTTGACAAATGCGGGGGTGTGGTGATGGGGAAAAAAGGAAGGATTTCCTACAAAAAGTTTGCCAATTATCAACATAATGAGAGATGTGTTTGGGTAATTTACCCTTTTCCAAGAAGAAATATTGTAATCAAGAGTTTTACCAATGGCTTTGAATCGGTTTATGATCATTTGACGATACATGAAATTGATGTTGATCAAGGTGTTGACACAGTGTAAGAATATTATCGCAGCACAATGTAAATAGAAATAAGCATTTTATTGTTGTTTTTTTTAACAGAACGTCATCGTCTAATAGAACGTACAAGGGGAGAGTGGTTCTATTAAGTTTCTATTCGGACAGCTCAGTCACAGGACGAGGCTTTGATTTGACATGGGAAGCGGAAGGTCTCTCGGATTTCGATCGAAGTTTTAAAAATGAGAAAATAGTCCACAACCGACCGGATACAACTACGACGGACATCAAGCTTAATGAAGACGGATTCTATCTTTTTGTTTTAACTAATATGGATAATGATGGCAGCTCGGTAAATATCAGCGTCTCAAAAATATCATCAACCGATGTTTGCTTAAAAAGTAGACTCCAAATTTTGGGAACAAGCAAAAGTCACATCGACATTAAAAAAAATCTCAAGTACTCACCCTATAATTATTAATTTTAACTTATTCAATAATTATACATACATATAATATTTATTTTTTTAAAACCA
>JAQIXN010000252.1:0-49916 GCA_034698145.1 Proisotoma minuta
AATATTATTATTATTATGTTTTTGTTTCAGGAAATCCAGCATATACCTTGCCATAGTTGTCCTAATAAGCTTTGCAAATCGGGTGCGAGCTGAAGAGAAGATATTCCCTAGTTCCATTCTTGTCCCCTCCGTATTTTCAAATAATAAGAGATTTTCCAGAGTTTTGCATGATAATGCTGCGTCTCTTCAATTTTCTTCCATTTCTAATCTTTCTCCTCCAATTTCTGGACTTTCAAAAAAAATATTGGAATCCAAGATTAATGACAATGAACAGAAGAAGGCGAGCTTGACTATTTCTTCAACTAATTTAGGACGACGTACTTTAGACTATGACGATTCTGAAATCATTACTAATCCTCAGCCAGGAAATGAATACGTATACATTCGTCAAGGGGGAGTACAATCTAATGAACAACAAGCTGCGGAAGCCAGTGTGACGAGCATCAATAGGCAACCCACCAGTCACCGTGTCCCACTGACTTTGCTCAGACAAAGCAATGGCAAGAAAGTCAACATTAATCCCGTTTTCCCCGAAACATCCGGAGTTCATGTTCCCTTATTTTATCAAAACATGTTGAATGGTAAATCAGATATTGTGAAGGAGGAAGACACCACTGCTGTCCAAGACAATGAGGATTCTGAAGTCACAACTATTCCAGCCGTTACTCAAGAAGAAGATGCTGGACAAAAAATGGTTGTAAACGTTATCACTTCACCCCCACGAGAGTTTGAACGCGTTAAAAACGATAGCGTCTCAACTACACCAACAGTGTCAAAGGTCAACACTATCATCACTACCCCTACCCCCACTACCACTACTCCAACAACAACAACAACAACAACGAGCACTGAGAAACCCTCTGAAGATTTAAAAGAAAACCTTGTAGTTCAATCTTCAAGACGAATTGGTTCATTTCCGGATTTTGAAGACAATCCAACACGCCTACAAACTTCAGAAACTAATACTCAACCTGCTCGTGTCAATGTCCGTCCAGCATCTTCTGGCAAAGAATACGAGTACGAGTACATTTACTATTATTATGATGATGATGAAGAAAACAATGGAACTGCCAAAACTAACGGAACTGGAAAACATTCAACTCAAACAAGAGTAAATCCTGAACAAGCTGATTTTGAAGATGACGAAGAAGTTCATTCTGCTGCGGCTCCAGCTTCAAAAGTCTCAATTCCAACAAAAGCCACAACTGCAACGACGACAACAACAACAACAACTACCCTTAGATCCACAACTCTTGGACATGTTCCACAACGAGTGTCCCCTTTGGAAAAATTTTCAACTGGAGTAGTGAACGATATCCATAGCCAGCGGACTCCAAAAGTTTTCCAAACGGAGAAAGTGAGTACTTCTAATGTAGAATATAAAATTGAGGCTGAACCCGAATACGAATATGTTGAAGAAGAAGAAGAGGAAGTTTTAGATAAAGCCAAGGGACAACCTCATCATGGACCTTCGGACGAGGAAGATGAACAAATTGCATACAGCCCATCAACTGCTGCCCCAGTACAAGACTCGTCGTCTGGATTAATCATGCCAAAAACACATCCAGATTCTGTCAACACCCCCATTGTCCTTAAACAATCAAACCTTCTCCAAGCCGTCCCAGCCTCAAGGCTTCAGCCACAACAACAACAAGTGACCACACCCACAACAAGTACGACAACTGAAGCCACTCGTCACTCGCCCAATAGTCCTGCGTCCAGATTTAGAGGAGGCCAGAGAACTAGAGGCGAAGTGAAACCTGAGACTGAAACTCCAGCAATCGAGCAAACTGAGACTGCAGTCAGATCACGACCAAACTTTACAAGAGGGTAAAATGAGATTTTGAGACAGATCTTGGTTCTATTTTAGTATTTGTTTTTTTATTAAATAGACGTATCCCTTCACGTCGTCCACTCGAAACATATCAGTCAGAAGTTGAGGAAGTTTCCTCTTCGGCAAGACCTAACAATGTCAGATCAAGATTTCCTTCCAGAAGTACTACAACTACCACCGCAACATCTACAACAATTGCCCCTGTCCAAACCCACTCTCAGATTGGCGACGAAGATTCACAAGCAAAAGAAAATTTTGTGAGAAATAAATCAGTAAACGATTTGTTCACTTTTACAAGACTTCAACAAGCTATTGGATCCAGATCTCCATCCAGAAGTAAATATATTACAAATTAAGTGCATATTTATTTTTATATTATGCCTAACGATTTTATTAATTAAAAAGGTCCAGTGTTCCAGTCAGCAAGTGTTTCTTCAAGTTCAAGTGAGCAAAGTACTGAATCAGGTGCCAGTTCTGAGGCTACGACTTTCACTTCCGTTTCTGATACAAAACAAGAAGAGCCAAGTTCAACCACAACGACCACAACGACCCTCAAACCAGTTTCCGTTGATAAGTTTGGAAAGCAAAGGCATCGCTTTGGAGCAGGAAGAGTGAGAGCGTCAACCCCATCAGACATCAATTCGTCAACAACTGAAGTCCCGGCAAGAGCTCAAGTATGCATAAAACTTTGAATTCAATTAATTTGTCTAACTTAAACTTTTTTTGCTTATGCTCAGCAGACAAGAGGTCGTTTCAATAGAAGAAAGCCAACGACTACTGTCCCTGAAGCATCAGGAAGTGATGATAGCACAAGTCAAACTAGCGAGTCGGACAGACCCAAAGTCCAAACACGTAATCGCTTCAATTCCCGTACTCGATCAACTACTGAGGCAATTATATTTATAACTTATATTTAGTTTTAAATTCTGATGAATTAAATAAAACAACATACTTTTTTTTTGTTTATTTCAGTCTTCGGTTGTAGTTTCCGGAAATGAGAAAAAACCCGAGACATTGGATTCCCCTGTGCCAACTGCCACATCCACAGCTGCACGCAGACGGCCAATTTTCCAAAATAGAAGAAGACCTCCTCAAGGAACAACTTCGTCATCCAGTCCAGCGGAAGAAGCTGAATCATCTAGTCCAAATTCTGACATTTCGCCATCACCAAGCAGTCCCACAGTTTCGGAATCATCTGTTACCCCTGGTAAGTTTTCAGTAGATAGTGTCTATATACTAGACACATAATTATCCTATTATGAATATACAATTCAACAATTGTTCGTTGTAGAAGGTGAAAGAAGACGTCCAGGGCTTCCTAACGGACAGAGGAGGCGTCCACAAGTTGGAGGACAACGGATCCGAGGAGGAAGGTTAGGAGCCAGTACAAGTACAACCGTTGCAACTCCTGACAAAGAAAATGTTGAACAAACCGTATCTGAGCAAACTGTCGTCTCAATTAATGAACAACAAGTTGAAGGATCCCCAGTCCCATCATCTACCCCAGTGGAAACCACTCCAAACCGTGGAAATACAGGAGTCATTGGTACGTAAATTTAACAAAATACAAATTCATATTTACAAAAAGTTCAGATTATGCTAAATATAGTTATTTTGCTCTGCACTTGTTAAATAGGTCGGCTTCGAACAAAGCCAAGACTCCCAGTAACAACAACAACAGTTGCCCCCGAATCAATTGTTAGAGAAAGGAAGCCAAGTAGACTGAATGGGATTTTGGGAAGAAGAAAGCCAGGGGTTGTACAAATAACAACACCCAAAGCTGAAGAGTCCCAAGTTAACAATGAGGAATCCAACAATAATGCCCAGGAACAAGATGATTCTGATTCCCCCCACAAAGGCGTTGTAGTTCAAGTAATTGTCTTAAAGTTAAATAAAATATTTGAAGTATGGCTAAACCAAATTTGTTAACTTCTTTTACAGGTATCAAGTAGTGTAACTGAATCAGAAGAGGTTCATCAAGGAGGAGAGGAATTGGAACCTTCTTCTTCCACAACTCCAGCCTCAATTCTCAACAGACTAAAATCACAAAGAAAACCAGGATCGATATTTAAAAAGAGAACAGATCCTCACGGAGAGTAAATAGAATCTTAATTTAAGTCAACAAGTACATGTCGTTAACAAATAAGAATGGATTAGACTGGATATTGCACGAAGCCGTTGTTTATATTTAGTTAGTAACAAGATCGTTGAATATTTTTTATACTTTGTCATTATGAGTTATAAATCAGCTTAAAGTTTATACAATGATGCCAACAATAATAAACTAATGAAGCCATATAATTTTTATTCAAAAATAGAAGCGTTTTACAAAAGCAATGTTTTAAAGATTATTTGGCATAAAAGCATTTTGTTTAGTTGCACGATTCCAAAAAGTATCAACTTGCCTCCATAACTAAGTAGACTTTGAGTATTTTTCCTCAAACATTCCGAGTAATTTTGATAACTAGAATTATGGTAATCAATTTTGAGTTTTCAGATTTAGAAAAATTTGCAAGATAACATTATTGTTATGCCTCAAAATGAGATCAGAGGTAAATCCATCTCATATTGCCCATATTGCCATTTTATAATTTATGTAGTGGACGAAAAAAGAAAGGCTATACAGATAATTATTGCGTCACAACAATGGACAAGGATTATCCTTCTTTGGCATAAATACGAATGTACAATTGCAATACTCGTTTATGAATCATACCATATAAAACATGGTTAACAAACTAACAAACTACGAAGATGTTTTTGCATGAATCAGAATTGTGAGAATTTCTTTGAGTAAATTCACAATAAATAATAATACCTTGAATGTTCGAGTAAAAAATATCTTTTATGATGGAGAGTTTTAATTTTTGTTTTATATTTTTGATTGCAATTTTTCAAAAAGCAAATTCGGAAAATGGTAAGATTAACAAAACATGATGTATAAGTATACATAATTTGAAGAGTAAAAAAATTTAAAAAAAAACTGTTTTAAGGTGTTGAAGGTTTGTGTGATTTACCAAAGGGTGCCAAAGGAATTTGTTTAAACATTTCAAAATGTCCAGCAGCCCTCTCAAATTTACGATCTGGAGTTCGAGATATTATTCAATGCCCAGTAATATTCATAACATGTTTTTTTTTAAATACTTACGAGTCATTTTAATAATTTTGCCATTTTAGGGATCGGATCGAAAATTAATTTGTTGTCCAACAACTCCACGTCTCAGTTCTCAAAGTATTAACCAAAATAAATAAACAAATTGAAGTCCATTTTACCGTATATTATATGTTCTGTTTTCAGAATGCGATGATTATATGAATATTTTGAAGAAAGCAAGCAAAGGTCCTATCCCTCTCCTACCACCCGGATTTATTGATGAGGAGGAAATTAATGAGATTCGTTGCAGTCTAAGTCTTAATCCTTTAATTTCCGGGGGCAGAGCAGCACAATTAGGAGAATTTCCGCATGTGGTATACGAAAAATAAGATGATAGATTTATTACATACATAGTTGTGATGAATTAAATAATTTAAGGTTGGTTTGGGCTACAATATTTCAATTGTCCCATGGCGCTGTGGTGGAACATTGATATCAGAATTGTTTGTGATCACAGCTGCACATTGCATCAACAACCCTACAGCGTAAGAGAACATAATATTTTATTTTAAACATAAATATCATTAGACGACTAGTATGCACGTATCTATTAATTTTAGTAATCATAATCTTCGTAAGCACTACTAATGAATTTCTTGGGCAAACTATCTTTAGTGTGAAGGCATTTGTAACTTAATGGAAGCTCCCCAAACTGATGACGATGGGAATGTGAGATTTGCGTTGAAGTTTCCGAGTGAAAGCTAGTCTGAGTTTGAGGCATTACTTCTTTTGGTATTCTTGCAAATCCTCGTTGTCTGCTTTCACTACTTATTGTGGTAGAACTGATTTCTGAAGTGTGTATTATTTTAATTATTTCTTGATGGGTTGGACTTTTTGCCAATTTTTCATCGACATATGTAGTCGGCGACTGTGTTGTTGAAGTGCTCTTTGAAATCTCCAATGTCGCTGATGTGGTTGTTGTTGTGCTTGAAGTAAAAGGAGAGGTGGACTTTCTTGTTACAGATTTAGTTGAAAATGAGGGTAACTTAAAATTCGGTACACATTGGTTGTGGCTATTCAGTCTTTCTCCTATGCTACATAAGGGCTTGAATGCTGTGGGCACAACTTGCCTAATTTTTCTTTTCAGTAATTTCTCTTCTGGGCCGATTATTTTGGATTGTTTATATAATGCGGCACTATGAACAAAACTAAAAGTGGCCATTGACAAGATCACGAAATATGGAATCCTTGATTTCATCTGAAATGAATAAAATTAGACTTATAATAATTATTATTAGGCGAGTTTTCAGACTGAGAGTTTCATTGTTTTTTATTGGATTGTAAGTATTTATATACCTTTGAATATAAATAACGGAACGTTAATAGCAAATCGATTTTTGTGCGATATGTGGCGTATTGGAAATGATTTTCCAAACATGCAACGTCACTATTAATCCACAACAATATGCAAACTGATGAAGTGTATTGTTCGGCACATTATATGCCAAACATGTACAACCGTATCAATAATACAAGTAGTGGAATGACGAAAGTTGATGTGTGCGCGAGTACGCTTTAGGGCAATACTTGGAAACAAATAGAATATGGAATCTTTAATCAGTTTAACCTGTTTGTTGATCAGATTGTGGCCCAAAGATCACTTTTATTATTGAAGGACAGCAACTTTGAATCTTTCTACATTATACAATAATTATTTAATAACGGATGACTTTAGTTAACGATTGTGATACATTTAACTATTATGAGATGAGAATATTTAATTGATTCTCCAAAAGGCAAATAAAGCCACAGCAAAAAATTATCACAACAAAGTTTATTTATTTATGCTTTCTCGGAATGAGTAGATGAAAATCCATTTACTTAGAATATGAATAAAATGATTACATCTTTTGCATTGCAGTGGACAGCCGATTAAAATCCTCCTCGGAGATATCACTCTAAGCAAAGGAACGAGTGACACGAGACAAGTGATTGATGTTGAGGATATTATAGTTCATCCATTGTATAAACCTCCACAAACATATCATGATTTAGCGTTGATTAAACTTGCAAGAAAGGTCAACTTGACTAGGTACTTTCTACATCGCAGCAAAACTGAATTAATCAGGATTTTTTTAAGTGTCATTAATTCTTAGAAATATATTGCCAGCATGTATTGTTCAGCCAGAAGATGACTTCCTCAAAGGTATAGAGAATCGAACATTAAATGTTGGGGGTTGGGGGGTAACTGGAACGGGAGGTAACAAACAATCTAGACAGTTATCCAGAAAAACATAATCTACAAACTGAATTATTGCAGAAGCACAAAGTGACACGTTGCAAGTTGCTAGTTTGACTGGCATTAATCTCAAGAGTTGCAATGTTTTCTATAATGATGTCTCCACAAAAGAATTAAAGTATGATATGCAGAAATTGAAAATTATTTTTGTTAACGAATTATTCTTTTAAATTTTAGATTTCCATCCGGTATTGTGAGGTCTCAAATATGCGCCGGTGATAAAGTTGGCAGAAAAGACACTTGCAAGGTGAAATAAGTTGGAGATAAATTTAAAATATTAGTTGCAGTAAAAGTTTTGAAAGTGTAATCATTATTGCAGGGTGATAGTGGTAATGCACTTTGGGTAACCAAAAAAGAGCGTTGTGTTTATTACATTTTGGGCATAACTTCATTTGGTCCAAATCAATGCGGAGAGAAAGTGTAAGTTTCTCGTTACTATAAATATAGTTGTCAAATGATTTGCTAATAATAATAGCAATGATTTTTTTCAGGCCTGGAATTTATACAAATATTTACAGGTATATTTAATATTTACATAGGCGTCACGTGCCGTTTTGGCAATTTATTGTGACATAGCTTGTAGAGAAATTTTAGATTTTGTATTTAAAATGAGTCCACATAGATCTAATTTTTATACAAATATTTACAGTTATCTTGATTGGATTGAAGAAAATGTTTGGCCGGAATCAAAGTGATGCTTTATATTTGCAACAATTGAGTTGAGAATTTGGGAGTCTCAACTTGAGACACAAATCTTCTTGAACTATTCCAATAAAGTAATTATGCAAAGCCATCTTTCTTGTCTAATTATTACACAATACAAATGTACCTGGTCATCATGTATAATAAATATCTATTTCAGACAATGTATAACTTATTCTTCTGATAATGGGCTCATTAGTCGTTTCATCTCCATTGGACAAGTAAAGACAATTCAGTATAATTTCATGATTTTGAAACATGCATAAACTTGTCCTTGTTTTTCTCCAATTCACTTCATCAAGTTTATGTAAGATCAAGATCAATAAAAAAAATACATATTATTATTATTAAATAAATTAAACATTTGCACATCGGTTTTCATAGCCAGTGAAATTCCATGCACTTTGAATGATGTTAATAAGACACCTGGAGTTTGTATCAATATAAACAAGTGTCCATATTCAATTGGAAACATTAGAGTTGGGATAAATCCCAGTCCTTGTGGAACAAACAAGGATCCTTATAATGTCTGCTGCCCAACGTCTCCAAGAATAAGCCAACAGAGTAGGTTTTTAATCTTCGTTTATATAATCAACTAAAATTTTATTATGCTTTCAATTGTAGAATGTGAAGAATATAAGAAAATTTATAGGGAAAGTAAGCAACCAAGTCTCACAGTAAGACGAAAAAGAAAACTAATTTTACAATCCCAACCAAAGACCACGACTACAACGTCTACAACTCTCTCACCCAAAAATGAGATTCAAAATGAAGAAAATGAAATTGTTTGTCCAATTTTTACCTCTGTCCGAATTTCAGGGGGTAGAAACGCGTCAATGAATGAATATCCGTATCAAGTAATGTCCGCATTTCTCAATTAAGTTACCGAAATTGAATTGTCTTTTAGGTAGAATTAGGTTATCCGGATTCTATAAAAAATATTTCATGGCGTTGTGGCGGCGTATTGGTCAGTCCTAACTGGATTTTAACTGCTGGTCATTGTGCAAGAACTACATAGTAATTACTCATAAATGATTGTCAATAATATAAAGTGGGATGGGATTTAATATAAAGCAATGAATGTAAATTAGTGGAGCACCAGTGTCGATTTTACTGGGTGACAGAATTTTGAGCAAGAAGGAAAATCCAGCACGTCAAATTGTTGGAGTGGAGAAAGTAATTGTACATCCGTTATATAAACCTCCGATATTCTACAACGACATTGCATTAATTGAACTAAATGCAAATGTCACATTATCAAGATCGATATTTCCAGCTTGTTTACCGCAACCACAATATCGTTTGGATAGGAAGAAGCAGGTCCAGGTCACAGGGTTTGGACAACTTGGAGCACTTGGTACTTCATTGTTATATGAATTTTTCAAAAAATAATAATATAATAAGTAAATTTTAATTATAGAAAATACGGCTGACACTCTCCAGTCAGCAGAGTTAAATAAATTTGACACGGCACAATGCTCAGAATACTTCTTGAATGATTCTAGCAATCTAGCAAGGTAAATGTGATTTCACATTTATAACAAATTTTACTCGTCCTTTTTTTGTTCAGACTTCCTAACGGAATAATTGCTTCGCAATTTTGTGCTGGGGACAAGCAAGGGATGAGGGATACATGCCCTGGAGACAGTGGGGGTGGCAGTGTGGTCAATATTGATGTCCCCTGCATTTTTTATGTTGTTGGGATTACTTCCTTTGGTAGCAAGTAAATAAACAGAATTTTTGTCATCATCTCACTTTCAGCTTTACTGGTCAAGTTTTCTCCAAAAGATTTTAAAGTCCTAGGAAATGGAGTCACAGGCAGCTTCTTGCTTGCATAAAGCTAATATTTACTTGACAGTGTCAAGTTGACACGATGAGAATCTCATCATGAGATTCAGTGTTTCTGTCAGACTGGCTTTATTTCTTTGAGACTTTGATACTTTTTGATAAAAAGCTGTCCTTTAAGAGAATGGCAAAAAGATTCGAGTGGAACTTGAAATAGAAGAGACGAAAGAGAAAACAGTTTATTGCCTTCTGCACCAAATTTGTTACTTACAACTTAACCTTAACTCAAATTTAGCAAATTTTTCTCATTTAATTATACTTTACTACAGAACCCTATTGTATTGTACAGGTTTTGTGGCTTTGGAAATCCTGGTGTATATACCGTTGTTCAGCATTTCTTGGATTGGATAGAAAGCGTCGTGTGGCCGAAAGAGAAAGGAGTAAATAAGATACAAGAAACAGCAACTCCTCACACAACGACGACATTAAAAGCGACTACGACTACTCCAAATCCACCAACAACAACTTTGTCATCAAGACTATTTCTTATGGATACTCCAAAACCAAAGAGAACTGATGCAGTGACCCCAACAAAGCCTTCCACTTTAACCTCTTCTGTTCTTCCCCATTCACTAAATGTTGCAACAACCACAACAAGCAAACCTTTGGCAACAACCCCAACAATATTTAGGACTACACATTCAACTCATGATCAGTCTACAATTCCAACCACCACTAGCAAAATAATGTTGAACAAAAAAGTTCACCCATTGTGGCCTTGGTTGGATCAAGCGACTACAACTTTTAATACAAGCACTGCAATAACTGAGCTTGTCCAGAGTTCTGTCGACGGAAATGTGGATAAAATATTATCAATAATCAATGGCAATAATAATAGAAAACCAGACCGTTAAAATTATTGAGTATTTGTTAGATTTTATTACTCATTTTATACTTAAGTTGACCTAGATTAGTCTGTGCTGTACAAAGTTAATTTGCAAAATATTTGCTTGGATAGGTAACAAAATACTTGTACATAAAATATTGGCAAAAGCAAAAAGTCATCATTGCTTCGTATTCTTATCACAAAGTGTTTTGCAAAAGCTTGTTTGAATGGTTTTCTACCTCAACATTGAGCACAATTCTTCCTTGCACTTTTCTAACATTAGGGGAAAATGTTATTACGTAAACTGCCGTTTCGTCCCCACCACGGAGTACTTTCTTTATCTCTGTGAGCAGACTTTCAAGAAAATTGAAACAAACCGTCGAAGACCACTCCTAAATCAAATTAAAGAAAAATTGAAATCCTACGAAAAATGGTTTAAAAAAAAGTCTTACAGTTGAAGTTAATTTTATTATCAAGTCCAATGGGAGTAATTTGAGCTCGTGTACAACTCCCTCGTCATCTCTCAATCCCATTAAAATATTTGAAACACCGGCTGTAAAACTCTGACACCACCACTTTCTCAGATTATGTCTGAAATCATTTAAAATAAATTATTAGCAACGATACTCTCTCCTCAGCGTCAACAAAACAGGACACAAACCTACGAAATCCATTCGACATCTGGCCATTTGGAAACATTCTAGTCGTCTTTAGTTCTACCAACTCTGACCTTATTAAAAGATCTGGTCGTTTTCGTGGATTCGCATCAACTCCCGGTTTTGTTAGAACACCATCAATTTCTGCAGCATATAAGAGATCGTGGGGGCCTAATTTGGCATGAAATACTAAATTGCACTCGTCACTAGTTGCATTGGCAGGGTCAGGTTTCTTTAGAGGGTCGTCTAATCATATTGCATAATCAATTAAAAATACATACACGAGCACACATAATAAAATTTACAAATAAAATTTTACCAGAAAGAAGATAATGTTCGAATGCATGTCCCCATAAAGCCGTTCTACAATCATTCAGATTCAGATCATCAAGATTTCTCAAGATTCAAAATACTACCAATAAATTTTAAGCACCTTCTGAGTCTGGGATTGGCATTAAATTTCTGTCTATTTGCTTCAGACTCCGGCGTCTCAACATTTCGAATGTAGATTGTCCCATTCTTTATCATTACTGCAATTTTCCAGCCTTCCAAATTTTCGTATGGCGTACAAAGGAGTTTTGTCATTAGTCCTCGATAAAAAACAAAATGGGGTCTCCTAAATAAATAATAAATATATTTATTCAACCCATTTTTTATGGCTACAAAAATGATTGCGTCTCACCTTCTTTTGAAACGTTCTTCATGTTTTTGAATCCACTGCAAAAGATGCTTTAGCGTAGACGTGTCCTGCAAATTTGTTTCTTCTTCTGCTTCATTGGAAAAAGCCTTTGGATTTTGGTTTACTTGTTTGTTGAGGTCAAAGTTGACGTGTTGTTGGTTTGCTGGGGGAAGGTGACAGAATTTTAGGGCCGTGGGACCTTCTACAAATGTTTTTTCACCACCATCCCCCACAAGGGAAAAGCAGCCGACGATGCAGGGTTTGGAAAAGCTTGGGAACGGCGTCGAGTCACTTATCTGGGGAATTGTGAGTTGGAAACGGTCAGATGTCACGGAACCCGAGCCGCGATCCCCTTTTATCCGGTCAAACACACTGGTCGCCATCCTCTTTCAGATAATCACTTCACATACTGATATTAGCCCTTGTTCGAAGAAAGTGCCAATTAGCAAAATGTGGTTCTCTGATAGAACTTTCTCCAAAATGTTTGTTGATTTTTGAGTGGGCTGGATTTGGTGGTACTAAAAATAAAGTAGAGCATTTCAACTTTCCCCACAAATCTAACAAAGCTTCCTTTTCCTCCAACTTTCTTTCCACTAACTTTGCATTTATTTGCAATAAAAAAGCTTTATACATATCAGTGATATCACAGACATTAATTAATACTATTAATGTTTTAAAGCATACTAATCATGAGAGGATTTATTGGCATCGGATTCTTCTTTTGGAAAATAAATACCCATACTCGCTCATTTCTGTAAAGCAATTAAGTATTATCATTATAGCCAACCTAAATACTATCAAGATATTGATGTATATGTGTACTTTTGTAATATTTGTCCTTGTCCAACATCCCTTGAATATATTCGTCACAGTAAGTTTCCCAGTTTGTGCATCTCCCATCGAGAAAATCAGGCAGGATTTCGGGATTGATAAATTCATGCAACGACTTTAAATTTTGACCGTGCACATGAATCTGTTATATAAAGATAAATTAATTAAGATAAACAATTAGTTGAGATCTTTTAATTTGTACTCTTTTGATTAATTTCTCTTTGAGAAATGGCTTAACAATGGAGAGGACGAGGTTAAAAACGTAGGGTTGGTTGACTACCTATAGATGAAACTCCTTAAAACGACATGGAAAGCTTCCCTGTAATTATATTTCCTTTGCATAACATGGCATGTTGATGGATATTAAAAAATATATTACACACTTGAATAATTTTGACCATCCTTATGGCGTGTTTGGGTGTAAAACATTTTGCTTGAAATAAAGAAAAACCGTTAAAATCGACAATAGCCGAAATTCCATTGATTTGTGTTTCTTTTGTAGATGTCATCTCTTCAAGATAAAGATAGTTGCACCGAAAAATTTCATCCAAATTTACTTTTTCTGGATCCCAAGTCCCTGCTCTGAAAATGAATACATTTCTTCCGTGTTGATCTCGAGATTTTGCCACAATTTGTAGTTTCTCGGATAACGCTTCAAACATGAATTTTGGGTTTAGATTTTGAAATAAAGCAGGATTATCTCTTTGCATTTTATAATACTGACGAAGCTGTAATTGATAAAAATAAAGTTTGAATAAAAATTGTGTCGTTAATTTGCAAATTGCAGTCATCTTACCAAATTTAATGCACCTTCCTTGTTAAATTTTCGTGCTCTTAAAAAACGCAAAAGAAATTGATCGTTTAGCGGACATCGGAATTCATTACATTCTAAAAATAAAACAGGAAGAGAATAGGAATATGAAAACATTTTTACTAGTATAGTTTCACCTCGAGTCAAGTTTCTGAAACTTTCCAATTGTTCTGCCGCACGTTCTTTTCCAAGTTCCATTAATGCGTTTTCTTTTTTCATCCCGAGTGTTTTTATATAAACAAACTGAAAAATTGATGAAAAATTTAATTTCACAGATGTCTGAATATGTGCAGTTTGATATGGATAAGAATACTAAATCATACTTCCATTACTTCCACACATTAGCAATCATTTGTTTAATCGCCAATTGATTCAGCGTTGTTGAAGATGAGTGATTTTTTTGTGTGAAGCATTTCATAGTCATGTCACACAGTGACGCTATGTTATATACAGTTGCCACAAAACCTTGCATTGAAGACAAAAAGATTTCTGGACTAGAGTTACGATATATAGGCAAAACATTTTACAAATAGCTATTTGCAAAAAAAAACTTTTTATGAAAAGATTTTTGAATGATATGCAACAATATGCACCTAATGATAATATTGGGAATATTAAAATTCTATTAAAATTCGGGAAGCAGGAGAGGATACTCCCTGAAAAAAAGATGAAAGGTTTTGGATTTTGGTTCAGGTCTTCTTTTATGTATATGTGTCCTGTCATTGGAGTTGATCAATTTATGCCTCAAAAATACAATTAAGAAAGTAATTATTTATATCTTTCGGCTTTGCTATGAAATAAGTAAAAATTTTCTACCGTGATCTTTTGATGCAATATAGGCGTGAAAAGTAAATAAAAAGATGTTCAACAACTTGAACACAAAAGCTGTGGTAAAAACCAATATGACCGTCAATAATTATGAAAATATTCTCACCGGATGGAATCAAAAGTTGGACGTTTTTGGCCTATTAAGAATATGGTTTGATCCATGTATTGAAGTGAAGGAGATTGCAAACACAAATTAGTTTTATTTTTACAGCGAAGCGAACACAATAAAATCATCCTCATTTGTTTTAATATTAAATTGACAGTCTGAACTCTGAACATCATTAAATTATATGCTCATCACTATGTTGTATGTGTCTTTTAAAAGTCAGTTGTACTTTCTACTCATAAATATTACTTAATTATTATTAGTATAGGACACACATGAATTGCATAGTAGTACAGTGATTTCACTTGTAAAGAAAATTAGCCTACATTAAAATTAGCGTAGCGTGGCTTTATCACAATATTTTTAGCGTAGCGTAACGCTTACAGATATTATTATATCAAAATGTTCTAGTATTAAATTTAATTTCATGATTTTCATGGTACAAGTGTGACGACTTTTTTCAAAGGCCCTTCCAAATATTCCACAAGTGCTTTAGTTTTAGCCTGAAGAAGTCCAAATCCCGTTTCCTCCTTGGCGTAAAGGCACAACAAAAGATTTGCAACTTGTGTTATTGCTACACGTCCTTCCTAAGATAATGCTTTCATATTATAGCAAATTATTATAATGCGTGTGTACCATGCAATCTAAAAGGACCATGTCTAATTTATCATCATTCAGAGCGTTCCTTCCGCTTTTTTCATAGACGGTCCAAATATTGCTGGCAATTGCAGCGGTCACTCTGGCGTCCTCGTCCCCGTAACCGCTGTACGCTAATAAGGCACCTTCTCGATTCAACAATCTGGCCCAAACCAACAACATTTTAAAGGCATTTCCAATTTAATGAGATTTACGTCTGTTACAGCGTGTTTTTGACGCCTCCAGTGTTGGCTTCACTTAAAACTTTTGTGAGAGCTTTAGGCTTTAGCATCATTAAATCTTTTATTTTCTGTCTGTAAAGAAAACGTCGGTTAAATATTTATTTTTTGGAAAAAATGGAGTGAAGTAATTAACCTTTGTTGATTGAAGCTCTCTTGAATATTTTGCGAGGCGTTTCTTTACTTTCTTTTGGAGAAATCTCTTAAAAAGTGTTTTGTTGTTTTCACGTGACTCCCTCGGCCCAGATGAGAAACAATTCCTGTTATGTCATAAAAATAAAATCTGTGGCATAAATCAAGTTTTAAAATATTTGGGTGAATTTAGTGATACAATGCAGAGTATAAAATATTTCAGAAATTATGAAAATTCCTGGAAGTTCTCAAAATGGAAAGATTCAGTGTTTTATAAGTTTAGATTATTGTCATTATTAATTAGTCAAACTAGTTCAAGTCACTTTTCCGTTTCCTTCCTTTTGCTTCTGTTGTCCACATTGACACCCTTGGCGTCAGGGGCAAAGAATACCAACACAAATAACGTCAGCCAAATTCCACCGCCGAATATCGGCGGTGGATCTTCCTCAGGGGAAAAATTTGATCCCCTCGGACCCAAAGTTAGGTGCGATTATTTGCCCTTAGACTTTCTCCATTGCGAAGAGTTAATTTTTCATAACGGCAATAAAACTGCAAGGGATAAGAAGGGTTATGGCTGCCTCACGGTAAGAAATATCATGCATATACAATTTATGTGATTATGTGAGATTTTGAATAATTTTGATGGTTTTGTTGCAGTGGGGTGGGGAGTGGTACGAGGAAGTGGAACATGCGTCACGGAAGTGTCATCCCCTCAAAGGTGTCATCTGCTACGGCAGGGGGTCATTTCTCAGGCCTGGATTCCCCTGCGTATTATACAAAGGCCACTATTTTTTATCCACCCTACTCTTCAGCATCTTTCTAGGATTTCTGGGCATTGACAGATTTTGTTTAGGTCACACCGGGACAGGTATTATTAATTGATCAACTAACATTGGCAGATTCTGATTTTACCTTTGTTGTTAAAGGTGTGGGGAAATTACTGACATTAGGAGGTGCTGGGATTTGGTGGATTGTGGACATTGTTCTTCTAATCAAAGGGAATCTACGGCCCGCAGACGGTAGCAATTGGATGCCTTATGTGTAACTAGTTCTTCGATAACCGACTTTACCTGGACGTACTTACAAAAATGTAACTTTAATTGCAATTGCTCGGATATAAATTTAACAGTGAGATTAGAAAGTATTTTAATTTTATATTCGTGTTTTTTTTTCGTAATGGGTTTGTTTAATAATAAGAGATATGACTTCTCTGCATTTCGTAATTTGTAAAATGTTTATTTGTTGATTCATATTATAATTTCCAAGTAGTTTAGGCAGAGATTGGTTTTTCTGCAGTAAAAAGTCCCCACGCCTGATCTCCGCTTCCACAACGAACTAATTTAGATTTCCATCCATCAACAATGTAGTTGAAATCGGGTTCGGAAAACTTGCTAAGAAATTCACTTTTTTGGTGGTTGAATGTCTTCAATTCCATGTTCAATATGTCCATAAATTCTTCGGTTTTGTCTTCTGCCACAACATTTTTAAACCCAACCTTGAACAATATATTTTAGAATTTTTTTTGGGGGAAAAGCATCAAAATAGATGTACCTTTTCTAAAAGTTGCCCGTAAGCAGGGACAGAAAGAAGTTGATAACCTCGTTGACTGACGTATTTCACAAACTCTTCCGAATGATTGTCCTTATCCCCGTGACAGTAGTCAGTGATGAGCAGTTTCCCACCAGGCTTAAGCCATTTCTGTTATTAGGGACAAAAATGAAATATTCCAACATCTCTTGTGCAAATATATAATTTATTGTGCTTACAAAAAATTTGGAGAAAAGCTCATCCTTTGTCACTACGTGTAAAATTGTATCTCTGCTGTAAATAACGTCATAGGTATTGGCTTCGCATTCATGCTTCGTCACATCGCTCATTTCGAAGCTCACCTATATTTGTAATTTATTCATAAAATGAGACAATTGGTAACTTTAAGAAAATTCAATTTCATACAGCTTTCCGGACTGAATCTTCCATTTCCGATTGATATTTCACAGCCATTGAAATCATGTTTGATGAAAGATCGAGTCCATGGACGCGTGCCCCATACTTTCGAGCTATGAACAAGGAAAGAAAAATAGAAATACGTCTTTCTATAAGTAAATTCTGTCCTCATGCAGAATTCCTTACCTATAAAAAACGCTGACCCTCCAATACCTGAAATGCATATAAAATATACCTAATTTATTTAAATAACTAGTAGATTTAATTAGCATTAACTTTTTATAAACATACCGCATCCAACATCAAGAACAAGCTTTGAACTGTCGAGATTCAGTTGCTTTACAAATTTTTCGGTGGTTATCTCACCCCCAGTTGATACATAGGTTTTGCCAAAAATAAATTCATATCGCTTAATTCCCTCTTCAGTGTATTGGTTTCCATCCAGAAACGCCTAGCAAAAAAATGTCCTTAAATTACACATTTTTGTAAGTATTCTTTACTTACCTGGAAGGAATCGTAAGAGTCGGCGCTATGGGGCATTTTTCTCAACACAAATCCTAATTGGAAGGGGTTGCCGTAATGCTGCAAGAACAAGAGATCAAGTTAGAAATGTGAACTGGAATGAGAAAAAGAAGTCAATTTTATAATCACGCCACCAAATAAAGCTCGCTTTGCTTAAAGCAAATTGCTTTGCAGATATTTAAGTAGAAACCGGTATATGATATTTGCACAAACTCAATTTGCAACTATTTAGGATTTCATGGCATGATTTACATATATGAAAGAAGTCACGTTACTCGAAAATTATTTACGAGTGTCCTTGTACTTTGTTGTACCCATTCAGCTTTATTTTAGCATCTTATCGTAAGAAATATTGCTTTTATGCTCAAGCTTTACGTAAAAATACATTTAAAAAAATATGAACATTTTTTTGAAATATCTGCTTGCCCATTTTGATATTTTATAAAAAGAGAACTATGAATTGATGTGTGGAAAAAAACCACACATAATAGGCAGAATAATTACCGGTTCAGTTTAGAATGAAACCTGATGATGAACTTTTTTTTGAACGAAGCCTTGACCCAGGTGAGTTTGTCTGGAGATTGCGATTGTCTTTTGCATAATTTCTGCAAACTCAACTTTACATGACTTACGCGAATGTATGCTTCAATTGACAACGCCTTCTCACAAATGAAAGAAAATTCATGTTTTCGGCCGTCTTCAAAAATACTGTGTTGTAAAATACGAAAGTATTCTAATGGGGATCGGTAAAACGTTGGATTGGTTTCTCTTTTAATGTCGCCTAAATTACAAATAATTGTTTTCATTACAACATATTTTCTATTTTCTCACAAATATTTCATACCCGATGGTCTGAAGCACGACTCTCGAACAAACAAACAACCCTCTGTTTTCAACCAGGAAAGCATTTTTACCGTGAGTTTTTCAACTTCTTCGTCACAAAGATACATTAAAAGCCAGTTTGAAAAAATCACATCAAAGCTAGAATCAAATGAAGAAATCATACACAAACACAAAAATAATAATTCATCTTTAAAAAAAAATAAATCGCAGACCTATTTGGAGCAATTTCTAATTCCGTGACATCTGCACATAAGAATTTTACATGTGGATGATGACCATTGGTTTCTCTGTTTAGTTCAGTATACGATTCTATGAAATCAACCGCAGTCACAGATTTTGCTAAATTCGCAAGTTCAGATGTGAAACGCCTAATTAATTACATTTGGTTTAGCTTTAAGACTCAATTTAATGTGCATCATTTTTATCATATTTAAAAAAATACCCGATTCCTGCTCCAAGTTCCAGAACGCGTTTTCCCTTTAAATCTGGACACGTTGAAAGGATTTGTTGACGGTCTTCAGCGGCCAAAACGTCATTTGCTGCAGAACAGAGCATCATGGACTTTGGAGATGGTTCATATTGTTCCCAAAATTGCTTCATTTTCCCACGAACCTCTTTCACTGAACCGGAAGAGAGGTCATTAACGGACTCTTTAATTCCATTGGAAGCCTTTGTACTTTGTGACATTTTGGAAGGAGAGAAAACTTGTTTTCTGGTCAGCGTCTTTAAAGAAGAGAGTTATCAACCTCCCAGCTTTTCTCTTTATATACCCTCGGATGAGACAGCCCAAAATGAAGGTGAATGCCGAAGCTAGTTCATTATTTAGCATTCTTAATTTAAATGGAGTGGAAGTCTTACATGATGCAGCTTCAGAAGTTGATGTCGTGTCTTTGCAAAATTTTCATGCAGGGCAAGAGTTCAAAATTCTAGAATCTAATAAAACCAGGAATTTTACACAAAAATAAATGCGAAAGGTCTCGCGACAGAATTTAAATTATATTTACATCTTTTACATAGATGTGCTCCCGGATGCATGAACTTTTAGTGATAATTTAGTTAAAATAGTGACAAGTAAGAAGATAAATGCTTTAAGCGAGTCTCGTGAAATAAATCAGACCACCGTCTATTCCATTTTCATTGATGGAAATCCTTGGACTTGGAATTATTTGTTTGATATTATTGCTTTTGGATAATGGTGCAAAGCCCTGCAAAATTGTCTGCTAAAAATCACGTTTCTATCAAATGGTCGCAGGAGATCAAAGCAAAGTCCATTCCAATTATTCCAAAGTACATTTATTGTCATTATTTATATGATAAATGTTTTTAAAATGGCATTTTTGATGAATTTTCATGATCAAAAATGGCCATCATCAAATGAAGAGAAAAGGAATGCCCCAAAATATTTTTTTATTTTTGATCACTTATTTTTTCGCCCCAGGCAAAAGTATTCAAAACAAACAGCAAACGTTACAGTCTTTCTTTTTAAAATTAACGGAAAATTCCTCCCAGTAAATTAAACTTTCCCCATAAAATTTAATCACAATAATAATAAAATTATTAAATTATTAGGTAAGTTGTAAAGCATATTTCAGTACAATTTTAAACGCTATACTTATTAACAAATAAAGAAAGGGTTAATTAAAGTTTAAATTGATTTCATAAAGGACGCGTTTTGGATAAGGAGCCTGGGACGAGATATGCGGGATAAGAGCCGCCAAGAAGATGGGCCTTGAGGAATATCTAAGTGTCGTGGTTGGGGACATTGGTCACTTGATTACTGGCACCTTCCATTTTTTGGAGTTTTTGTTAGGCCTCAGTTATTACGCTGGAGAAACTTTATCAAAATACATATTTGCCTTTGGATCGTTCTTCTGCGAGTCTGCATTGCAAATATGGGACATTCTAAAAATCATTAACTTAGAATTATGGGACTTTGGGGGAGAACTTTTCAAAGGACTATTACTTATTTACTATGCAATATGGATGGTCTTTGAATGTAAGCACTTATTTTTAAAAATTAAATTTTCGGTTTTCCAAATTTTTTGTTCCATATCCTTTCAGCATTTTACGTGGTCACGACAGATCTCAGCTCTTTCTCTGTCCACGTTTTCCTCACCGTTGGACAACACCTCAATGATACTCAAAATGCCATCGTAGGCCACACTTCCAAAGCTTTCTCCATTGTACCTTATTACATTTGCCAATCCTTAATGTTCATTGGAGAGAGAGCTATATTATTTTTCCAAACGATATTCCACATACTCGTCGATTTTATGACTCAACTGGTGATGGCTCCGGTGAAAGCTGTTCAAAGTTTCTTTCTTGTGATTTCTCAAATATTTGACATTCCTTTCTACCTATTCCGAGTTTGGGAGAGCTTGAGTAACGCTGAAAAGGCAGGCGTGTTTGTCATTTTCTTAATTTCTGTGATTTATTGGAAAGTTAAACTTGCTCAACTTCCGAGACGTGCGTGGAATTTGTCAAAACTTGTGGGGAAAGGAGGACTCAGGACAATATCTCTTTTAAAAAATTCAAGACAAATAGTGAACCAAGTATTAAATTGGGATGGGGAGTCCATTTCCTCCAACAATGCCGACAGTAGAGCAGCTTTATGCGTCGTTTGTCAAGACGCCACTGTTTCGTTTCTTGCAATTCCTTGCAGACATCTTTGTTTATGCCATTCTTGCGTTAAGGTAGGTAGTAAAAAGCATTATAAATCAATTTCTTATTTGGAAAGTAATTTTGTGATTTTTTCTTTAGACCCTTATTGACTTTGACCATCGATGTCCGCTCTGCCGCGGTGCTGTTAAGAAATTTGAAAGAGTTTATATCCCTATGTAATAGGGATAGTAAGGTTAAAATTTTCTAAGTCATATTTTTCTACTTCATTCGTGTTATCTTATGGGTACAAAAATGTAAATTAGTTCCATTAGCACCTCAAAATACTATTTAGTAAGAGAATATTACAATTAGAGAGAGAAAAAACTCTCCGACATAGCAATCAATAATAATAATTATGCAAACTTTTTAAAGTGCGGAGTTGTTATATTATTATACTATACTACTATTGCAATTTGTTATGAAAATAATCATTAAAAAATTATTTTATTTTAGTACAATAATAAAATCAAAGTTTTACCAACAAGTAATTCTACGTTTTATTATTTTTTATTTCAAAAGAAGGGAATTAAAAGTGCAACAAATGACAATAATTTTTAATTTTGATACCATATAATATTTAACACATTTTTTTAAGTACATCCAATTAGTATATTTTTTATACAAGTCGATGGTCAATTCCTGCGCTTATTTTGTGTATCATTATTTTATTTGTATGTATTTATATTTTTCTACTATATAATAAATAATAATAGTAATATTAATTACTTTACCATTTGGCGTTTAACTTTTGAATGAGATGATGAGCAACCGTGGACAGTTTGCTTGTTACATATTATCCTTTGTTGAAGTACTACATGACTAACTATATAATGATTTTCAATAACATTTAAAACTACTCCAATTTGGAGAACTATTATAATTTATAATTTAATGTACTAAAGCCTCTGGCAGTAATTGCACCACCTTTTTCAGTAAACTGGCCGTTTCAACAGCTCAGTCTATACATTTTGGCTCTATTTTGCACAACCATAAATTCTGTGAGATTCAATAAATACTATAAATAAACCTCCAACAGTCATTAGATATATTTATCCTGTGAATTAATAACAACTGCAAACACTGGTAAAGGTACTGGGAAGTTCTCAGTGAGAACTCTTGGGCTCAAGTTTGAGATTCTAATGACTCCCTTATACACATCAACTTGCTTTCTCCATGCAGACAACTCACAACACTCTGATAATAATTATAATCATTCAATCAATCCAGTTGCACATTTGTCTAAGAATTTTGAACACAATATAATAAATAATTGTATGATTTGTTAGTTTTGGTGCGATAATGTGTGATATAAGCATAAGAAATAACTCATTGTCTTGTATTTGCTTTGATTGAGATAATTTCAGATTGTTGCATGCAGTATTTTTCAATTAGACGTAAAGTAATTTAAGGTACTGTGCTATTAAGAATATGTCAAGAGAAGAAGCTAGCAATAAGTAGTAATTGTGTGAATAGGATGGGACAGGATTATTAGTACACAAGACAAACAATAATTAAAGATACACATAATTTCTATTGATATCATTATTTGCAAAGGAGCAAAGGAGACTAATCTATTAGGACTTCAAAATGTGTGGATGCCAATCGAGTTAATTTATCTGGCTTGACATTTTTAGCATACGCTTTGCATTCCACGTTGATGAGGACACCGGGCATGGGGCTCTTGAGTTGGACAAAGATGAAGGGGGACTGGTAGCCCTGCTGCTTCATGTAAGGAAAGTAAAATCCTGCAATCCCTCGCATTGGGTAGTATGCAATTGGTCCAACGTTTTCCACATCTGCCACATTTTCTCCGTCACAATTGATCCAAACAGTTTTCAAAAGACCTTTAAGGTAATTTTCGTCCCTAACTTTGGAAGTGAGGTTCAAAATGTGATTCTTGAGATCTTCTGGCATATTCTTCTCCTTCATTTCATTGTCCAAATCTTCACGCAAAAGTCTCTCAGAAAACACACCCTTTTCATCAATTCCATAAGGTTCAGGCTCCCATCTATATATATATTTTATATTTACCGTTTATAAATTAATAAGATTAGTTACCCATAAATCTTGTTGAGCTTAATCAACACGCATGGCTCTCCAAGTCTGTAGCCGAAATCATTATTTTTCTGACACCCTTCAAACTTTTGAATATCAACTTGACAAGCCTTCAACTCTGTGGCACGATTTCCATTCTCCAAACTACAAAATTGAAGATTTTGACTTCCAGTTGTTTTGCTCCCAGTTTCAATTTCATCAACAAATTTCTCGAGTTGTTTTGTCCAGAACTCATAATCCTTGTGGTCCTTTCGTTTGAACCAAATGAGAGTGGAGTCTGCACTTTTGTCAGGGTCGGGCATTGGTCGGAAACCGACGCCAGGGTTGGTGCCAATTAGACTTTCGTCCATCCGATATTTGGGGGAATCCATGTTTAGAGTGAGATAAAAGATGTAGAAATTGAGACAGAAGAATGCTGCTAATCCAGCATAAAAGATGAGATAGAAGATGATAATTTTTGCCCAAGAGGACCCAGATCTCCCCATAACTTGTCCAGTCTCAGAATTGTAAAGAAATTCTTTGAGTCCTCCATTCTGTTGGACGCCCTTTGCATATTTAGACTTGTTGTTTGATTCAGCCATTTTGCCTTAGGTTATGGCTATGTGGCTCTAAAATATTTATAACAAACAAGCCAAATAAGAACAATTCAATTTGTAATTGGAAATAATCCGAACCTTATAGATATATAAGGCCAGACAATTTGGAATTATATTACCTCACTTGTGATTATGTAGTCCAGTTATTAAATATTATTGTTACTTATTATCCGTTAACACATTTTAATACACACCGACTTCCGACTATTATTACGGCAGCCAAAAACAAGGGCTTGGTTTATTCCAAAGGAATGTATATCACTTAGATAGAGAAGCTATTATTCTCACTCCTTCCTTCTCTCTCTCTCTCTCCTTTGCTTATCCTCCTTTTAAATTGGAGCTTAAAAAGTTATATTGGAGTTAGTTATATTGCGATGATCTAATGTTTCAAAATAATGTATGCATGAATTTAGCCCGAGTCTGGTCTGGGATATATAAATGCTTGGGAATCGTGATTTCAAATACTAATGAAACTGCTAATGCATATAGAGAGCGAGTGGCTCAACCCTTTACTTTCTCCGTATCCAGCGGAATAGTAGACAACGACAGCAACTTTGCACCACTGCCCAAGCCAACCGTTTATTAACAGCATTGGAAGTTCCAAGCTAAGCACCGCGCATGGGACGATACGGCTTGGCTTTGTTGCTTTTGCAGATAGGTGTGTTGTACAACTTGTACAACTTCTGCCAACTAATGGCTAAAGAAGAGAGTTGGATGGATCATGGGATTTATGCCTATTAAGAAAAAATACGGGAAAATTAATTCACTCCGACTTTAATTTGGAGCATCTCTGAACATGTTCTCAAAGATGGTTTCACATGTGTGAGGATGGCTTATGCTTCTTCATCCATTGTTATTTGTCTTACGTCTTGGCTAGAAAAAGGTTTTGGCAAATGTTCATGTTTTAAGTGGGCGAGGTTCATATTATTATAGATGTTCATATGTATGTGAAAATTAAATTACAAGCACGGTCTTTTTAGAAAGTGGAATCTGTTTCAGTGAATTCGTAGCCAAGTCTGTTCGTATCCGTCTGCAAAAGTCTCTCTCTTTTCCATTTGCGCATAGCTTTGTCGCATATCCTTACTTTAGCTTCTTTCTTCGGAGACAATTTTTTCCACAGATGGAAAATGTAAATAACTACAAGTACTGGATAAATTAATCCAATATAAACTGGAATAGAACAATTTACGACTCGTAGCAGATCACGTGAATTAACAGGCATTCCATGAGACAATAATAAATATGTAAAGACGGAGAGAAGTCTGTTTTATGATATTTCATATTTAGAGAGCCATGAATAATTTAATGTTTTTACAAAGATTAAGATGAACGAATAAAAAGCCTTCAACTTCATTTTCCTTGATGTAGTAATATGATTTGAAAATAAAGGCAGAAAAGGACTTTTACCACGTCCTTTGTGACATTTAGCTTTGAGATCCAATAAAATAGCCGTTTATTGTATCAAATTCGGAACAAAGATAAATGTCCAATTTAATCACTAACCTTTTTTACCTTTTGTTTCTTTTTTTCACTTGAGTCATCAGCATCCTTCTTTCGGTTAGTTTTACTTTTTAATACTGTAGCTTTTAAATCGGTTTCAGTTTTCTTTGTCTTTGGTTTCCGAACTTTGGGTGTCGCATTACTTTGAGATGAGATCTCGGCTTTCTTTTCAGTAATAATTGGGTTTTTGAAGCTACCTTTTGGACGCCCTTTTTTACTAGTCCGCTGGTTTTGGTCACCTAACAAGT
Source organism: Proisotoma minuta (assembly GCA_034698145.1). Lineage (NCBI taxonomy): Eukaryota > Metazoa > Arthropoda > Collembola > Entomobryomorpha > Isotomidae > Proisotoma > Proisotoma minuta. The sequence continues at coordinate 25,888 of JAQIXN010000252.1, forward strand.
TTCAGTTTGTTTGGAAATGGCAATAACATTGGAAAAATATTTACTTTTAAACATTTATTATTATTTTACGGAACATATAAACAAATATACATACAGTTTAAAATATACAGACATTTTAGGTAAAACCGAACAAGGGTATACGAAATATTACAAAATGCAAACAATAATAAAATCTAAGCGTACGTGCACTATAATATTTTTTACCATGCGTTCATCTCATCAACACAAATAAAATTGGACTTTTTAAAAATTTCATTTAAAATGAAAAGATGAATGAAAATAAAGATCTTAAAAGACGCCCAATGGAAACATGCTTTTCATCTATTATCCCCCATCCCAATTCCAGACGCACTTTTCTCAAGATAAGCTAAAGGGCCCTGAAGGCCTCCCAACTGAGGAGAACCAACAGACTGCTGATGCATAGAAGGTGAAAAAACGTTCGTACTTTGCATTCGTGGACCTCCTGGCGTCTGAGGTCTTCCTGTGCCTGGTGTATTTGGTCTACCTCCACCTGTTGGTGTCATCGGCCCTTGCGACATTGGTGTCATTGGACCCTGTGACATAGGTCCTTGAGACATAGGCCCTTGAGACATAGGACCTTGAGACATTGGCCCTTGAGACATTGGGCCCTGTGACATTGGACCTGCTTGTGACAGTTGTGACATGGGCCCGCTTTGCACTAATCCTCCAGGGTGATGAGATAGATTTGGATTATTCCCTCCGGGACCAACTTGTTGTTTCCCTTTTTTCATAAAAGATCAGAATATATTAAATTAAATGAAGTAGGAGCAAGGATATAAAACAAGTAGTGTTATACCAGGAGGTAGTTGAACGCCGACTTGACTATCTGACAAAATGGATTGCCAGTGGTTAATTTTCTCATAGTGCTTTTTGAGCAGCTCGTCCTTCCTGAACATTTCATGCTTCAGCTCGTTAATTTCATCTTTTATTAAAAGTTCCGGTTTCTGAGCTGCAATTTCCAGCCGTTTCTTCAAAAAGTAACTTTCCATGCTTCGAGCAGTTTCAATCATATTGTGAATTCCCATCTCCACATCCACCTTAATCTCATCCTTGTCCACGTTGGTCAGGGTGTCTTCTTTGGTCAACGAGGACAGACAACTCTGAAATGTACATTTACACATCAACGCGTGCTTTCACTTTAATATGAACGTTACCATAAAAGCTTCCTCAAACTTTTCAACCGGCTTTAAGAATATTTCTCCGCCGCGACCCCCCTCCATCTTCCCCCCACTTCCGTTATTCATCATTCCAACAACAATTTCCAAAATTATATGGAAGCTCTTCGCGGTTGAATCTTATATAAAAACCCAGCCTATTAGCTATGTGATTGAACTGGTTCTTTGTACATATACCAATTGTCATTATCGTCATAATTATTATGGAATCCCAAAGTACGAGTTGATATTTGATAACAGTTAGCTTATAATCTGGATCAACTAGCTCTCATTCAGCCAAACTGAACAAAAGGTAACTTTTTTACATGGTCAATTTATAAATGCTAGTCTACAATTACCGTTCAATTACGTATGTACGTAACGTAGTTAGGTAAATGCAACAAAAGTATTTATCTATTTTATCTATATCTGATTCTCATAGTATTAATCATTATTTTAGGGAACTTTCAACTTTCACTGCAAAATAATTTACTAATTTGTGCTGTAATCTGCAAATTTCAGATTGGATATATTAAAATGAACTGCTAAATTAGAATAATCCACAATCAACAAACTTGATTCAGAAAGGACAATAAGAAAATATTTTTTGTACACCATGGAGGACTTTCTAGTCTACACTTTGACTTATAATGTTGCCACAAGATTTCCTGGACCTTTGGATGATTTGCGAGGAGTTCTTGGGTTGGATGCAGGAAACTCAAAGTCGTCATCCACATACATCAAAGTCCCTGATTTATATGTCATCGGACTACAGGAAGTGAAAGCACAGCCACAAAATATGGTTTGGGACACAATATTTGATGACCCTTGGACGGCCAAAGTGAAGGAAACTTTAAGTCCTTTCGGTTTCGTAAAAATACATACGTTAAGAATGCAAGGGCTGGTCACTAGTCTGTATTTAAAGAGAAGTCATTTAACATTCTTGAGAGATTTGGAGACATTATGGACAAGGCGAGGATTTGGGGGAATGTGGGGAAACAAAGGGGCTATATCCATCCGTCTTGTGATTCACGGATGTTCTCTCTGTCTTGTGAATTGTCACCTCACACCTCATGACCACATGCTCAAAGAGAGAATTGAAGATTATCAAGAAATTCTTAATGGTCAAACTTTTTCCTATCAAGAAACATCCAACATTTTATTCCACGATTATGTTTTCTGGATTGGGGATTTTAATTTTCGACTGAATGGGAACATGAGCTCTGAGCAAATAATTGACAATATTGCAGCTGGAAAGTGCTCAGATTTGTTCAAAGGTGATCAACTAATTCTTGCACGTCGGAGTGGAGAAGCGTTTTCCGAACTTGAAGAAATGTCAGTCACTTTCCCTCCAACCTACAAATTTGACACTGGACTGGACAGCTATGACACAAAACGACGACCAGCATGGACGGATAGGATTTTATATCACGTCAATGCAAATGCTTATGACAATGTGACCTTAAAAGTGGAAGGACAAAACTACAAATCCCACATCCCTTTTAGATGCAGTGATCACAAGCCAGTGACGGCCTCCTTTCAAATCCGCGTCTTCCGACCAACAATTGAGAAACTGGTTGAATTCCTTGATGTCTCTGTCTGGTACACTGGAGAAAGCAATAAAGTATTTTTCAAAGTTGTTCCTACACTGGAAACATCTCATGATGACTGGATTGCCATTTTCAAAGCAGATTTTTCAAGTTTGGATGATTATGTTGCCTACGTCTACGCAGCCCTGCCAAATGTGGTAGATGACGACGAAACGAATGAACGTGAAGGAGGGCAAGCCACTGCCGGGGAACACAGTGTCACCTTTTCTGAAAATAGCATTCACTTTGACGGCTCTTACATTCTCATGTACTTTTCACACGCCTCGAGATCAATCTATGGAATGAGCAACGTCTTTGAGTCCGCTTCAAGAGGAGAAGCTGTTGCGCCATTTTAATACACATTGTAGTTAGCAGGCAGCTTAAATATTAACGAGCTCAAAATTATTGATATTAACATATTTTAACTTGTCAAAAAATGCTCTACTCCATGAACAAATGTTTTGTATAAAAATGTCCAATTTTACTTATTTGTTTTTATTAAGGTGCATAATTGGTTGGTGCTACTTTTGATTAGCCTTTTAAAAAAAGTCAAATTATTATACAAGTTATTATTAGTGAACTGGTACTTAAAAAAAGAATAATACAACAACTCAATGATATGTAGTATATTATGGAAATTTTGCAACAATAAACAGAAAAGACAATGAAATGTTGTAATAATTGATTGCGTGCGAGTGCCCCAAGCAAGAGATTATATGGGAACCCCAAAAGAGGAGAAAGTGGCTCACTGATTTTTTACAATCTGTCCCATCTCGAGATCTTTGTAGCACCACTTCTTTAATTTCTACTCAAAGACTTGATAATAGTTAAACTAAATATGGGTGGTGGTGCTTCAGAGTACTGCTCTAATTACTATCACACTTCAAGTGAAACATTTGCTGCCGAGTTGTAAAACAAACAAGCAGAGGAAGGACTTAAATTCAATACAAACCTTAACAAAACACTCAGCTTCCGAGAACATATAAAATTGAATTGCTAAAAACATGAGTTGATTTTTTTGCAATTTTAATAAAGAATTGTGTCCTCCAACATTCAAAACGTTTAATAGATAATTTGTGAGATTGGTTAGTAGTTTTTAGAATTAGTTTTTAAAATGGGTATACTATTCACAAAATTATGGTCTCTTTTTGGGAATGAAGGTAATTCATTGACTTTCACTCGGAATATTATATTATAAAAACAATTTTAGCATTGTATAACTTTTTTAAGAGCACAAAATTGTGATTATTGGGCTGGACAACGCAGGGAAGACTACGATACTCTATCAGTTTCTAATGCACGAAGTTGTGCAGACAAGTCCAACAATTGGTTCAAACGTTGAAGAGGTCACGTGGAAGAATATCCACTTCCTTATGTGGTAAAGTCTCGAACATTATTTAAAAATCCAGATAGCAAAGAGAATTAATTCAGACCGATTTTGTTGATTAGGGATCTCGGAGGTCAGCAGAGCCTTCGTCAGTCCTGGTCTACTTATTTTACTAATACAGAGGTATTTATAACGTCTTGAATAGATCAAACTACTTTTATAGCCAACCGTTTGAAATATCTAAATTTTGCTTCCGTGTTGCAGTTCGTAATTTTGGTTGTGGATTCTACAGACTCTGAAAGATTAACATTGGTCAAGGCTGAATTAGAAAGACTAATTGCACATGAGGATCTTAGTAATGCTGCATTCTTAATATTTGCCAATAAACAAGATGTCAAAGGTTCCCTTAGCCCTGCCATCATTTCAAGAGAGTAAGTTGTTTTTATTAAGATAAATTATATATTTATTTAAAAAAGTTTTTTGAAAACTAATGTAAAATGCTAAATTTATGCAGATTGAATTTAACATCGCTGAGAAAGCAAAGGTGGCAGATTCAGCCCTGTTGTGCGTTAACTGGGGAAGGACTTTATCAAGGTTTAGAATGGATCGTCTCATTGATAAAAAAGTGATATCACATTTAAACTGATACTACCATTTTATAATTAATAATATCAATTTTATATATTTTACAAAAACGGATTGATTTCGTACAAACTCTTCCTATATTCCTATATATACATATTTGCAGAATGATATTATTATCATAATCATAATCATAATAATAATACGGATTTAATAAATAAAGTTGAAAGTGAAAATGAATTTTGAGACAAGGCTATAATTTCATTTCCAAAATGTTACCACGGATTGTCCTGTACAAAGTGGCTTTGGCTGTATAAATTTAAGTAGCTCGTTATTGTTGTCGATCGGGTTGTTGGTATAAAAATATTTATGGTATATTTTTTTCTTAAAAAATAATCATCTTCATTCGCCAAAGGATAAAAATCAAAAACGTCGATGACTCAACAAGTGTCCCTAATTAAATATGGGAAGGCTGAAATTGTGGGTGGGCTTGAGGCTCCGCAATTTCGATTCCTAAGTCGCGTGGTAGGGCCTTGAATTAATCAATCAAATAAACTAAATGGATGTAAACTGAAATTGGAATGATAGGCTGCTGACCAAACTCAAGATCAATCCGCTGGTTGTGGAAATGTGACAGATCCACAATTGATGGAACTTATACAACATGCGTGCAAAGAAGCTGCATTAAGTAGCATTGACAAAGAACAAATATTGAATGCAATTGTTCCTCCAAGAGAATGGATTGAAGACAGAAAACGCCATCGCCAATTGGTATATAGTTACATTCTAAACTATTTACTAGCACCTATATCTGCATTAAAGTTTCTATTCATTACTAATTAAGATTTCCAAAGAACCCGCAAGTCGTGCAGACGTAATTGCTTTGAATGACTTGCTAAATGAACAACTTACTTTGCGACAAGCTCGAGCCGACGGCATATGTCCGATCCGACGTGAACTGGCTTCCCAATGTTTTGGTACATTATTCCACGTATAGATATGTAGATAATATTCCATAAATAGGGAGGGTACTTTAGTTTGGTTGCGATTTGCGATTCTAAAAAAAATGTTTCTATTTGCGTAGATGAATTGATTCGTCAAGTGACAATTGGTCAAGCGGAAAGAGGCTTACTTTTACTTCGTGTAAGGGATGAGCTTAAGATGACATTGACGGCTTATCAAGATTTATTTGTCAGTGCAAGAGATCATGATTCCAGAAGAACAGTTTCTCGTGAGGCGATGACTATGAAACAAGAGTTGGCTGCCAAACACAATGAGATTAACGAATCTGTGAAAAGTCTCGAGAAAGAAAAGCAAGATTTACTTAGAACCTACGAAAACAATGAACAAATTTTTCGAGAAGAAAGGGAATCTTCAAATGCCCGTCATCATGAAGAATTTCAGTTTCTTAAGAGAGTGAACAACATTTTGAAGGTCCGGCTTGAGTTATTATTTAATAATCGAAATATTAAAAAATGTACGGTTAATTTTTAGCAACAAATTGATGCAATGATGGATCCTGAAAATGACATTGACCCAGTTATTGAAGCTTATGACGCAATTACTGTAAAAGAGACCCGAACAGCTTGGAAATACGAGAGAGCTTGCAAAAAATAATTTTATGTAGACAGTTTCAAATAGAAACTTTCAATTCTAGATTTTTAATAAACCAACAATGATTTAATGTTCATTTGAAAATAATAAACTATTTAAATTAATTAATTACTTATAAATTAGGGCAATCAACAGAATGGCAATTTATTGCAGTACGATAAAAATAACACGCTTGTAAATATGTCAAAAGGTTAACTCCAAATTCATCTCATAACTTTTCAGTTATTCTCTTTTATTTCAGATGGTCAATTACCATTTCTTTTTAATTCTTCGTTCCTTGAGGTTGAAATACATCAGTTGTATCCCAACATCTTATAAGTTATAACGTAAAAACCAAAATTATCACGGTTTAAAAATGGTCTGTGATAACACAGCATTTGTATTATGTGCATTGGCTCTGTTTTTGTGTCAATTCAACTTGACGAACTCAGAAAACCAACGGTCTCGTCGAGGGTTGTAAGCATCGACACTTTATAAATAGCTTGGTCAATGTTTAGTAATTTCGAGGGGAGTATAAAAAGCATTGTTTTAGGTTAGATCGAATTACTCCTTCTTCCTTACCAAAGGTTGAGGCACCACAACTTTCAGACCTAAACAGAATTAAAGATGAGGTTTTAACATACATTTTATTTTTAGCATTTTAAATAGCTCATCTTTTGATTAAAACGTTTCAGATGAATAAATTAAAAGCAGGAATGTCAGGTAAATTAGATGAGGCAATTGAGGCTGGGAAAAATACAAGAGCTTCTTTGGAAAACTTTATTGAGACAATGAAAGACAGAGTAAGTGATTATGTATTAAGGAAAAAACTGTAGGTAAAGAGTTTTAATTTAATTTATACATAATTTGCAGATAGAGCAACTTGAAAATTCAGGTAATCTCATCATATAACATATAAAAATAAAACGAATTTTTCTTTGCGTCAAAAAGTATATCCCGATGAGGAGAACTATTGGTCTGAATCAGGTAATATGTATCATGCAATAGATTTAAATTGATTTTGCAAAATTGTTATCCCAATCAACAGATTCATGTGGAGGAATAATGTTGGCCCAAACCGGAAAAATTTCCTACAAAACAGAAATGGAATATGAGAATTTTGAAAAGTGTGTTTGGACAGTAAGAGCAAATTTTCGGTCCAAAGTGAAAGTTCAATTGTCCACATCAGGACTTGAAAGCGGAGATTACATTTCAATAACAGAGATAAATAGAAATAGTCAAATACGATCAATCAAGTGAGTTTTAAAAAAAAATCCAATTTCAATAAATACTTGGACATAAATAACTGTCACAATGAATAGGTTGGCTGGCAAGGGAAAGTATGTGTTTGAAGGACCTTTGTTATTAGTTACGTTTGTTAGTGATTGGTTCGGAGTTGGAGTTGGCTTTACTTTGGAGTTTGAAGGAATTGGTCGAAATATTAACAGAGACGTTAGTTATAAGCATTTTCTTATTAATGATTGGTCCGGGTCTTTCACTAATGAAAATTTAAGCCTTTCTTCTAACCTTTCATTCCCAATTAATCCGACGCTAAAAATGCCAACGGAAGAATTGACCACCATTACATTTGTTCCAAACTACAAAAACTTTACCCAGTTTAATATAAACGTAAACAATGTAGAATTACAGCCATCAGACTGTGAACAGTCTTCTATAACATTTTATGAGAATTTCTTGGAATCAAATTCGACATCTAGGTAAATAATAAAATTAATTATTATTTACTACTTTTACAACTAAATCCAATAATAATAACTTTAGATGTTGCGGAATAAAATGTGACAAAACAGGGATGACAAACAATGATGGCATCTTCTTAGCCACGATTTCAAGACCAATGACCAAAGAGTCACAGACATTTGAAATGACATGGGGAATTGGTATGATCTTGTCATATCTTTTACAATAATTATGGTTTTTACAAAAAATTTAATTTGAATTTCAGAAACTAATGTATCAAAATCCAATTCAGGTTAATACAGACTTTAAATTAGAGAAATATTGAATTAAAATTCATATTGTTCAAAGTGGATACCTGCGGAGGGACATTGACAGGGAGGCAGGGCAGAATATCTTACAAGTTGGGCGTAGAATACCAAAATAATGAACGATGCGTTTGGGCAATAAGAACAACGGGAAAGACAAATGTGAAAATGATTTTACGAGATGAAGCGTTTGAAGATGGTTACGACTTTCTGATAGTTTCATCAATGGTTAAGAATGATAGTGGTGACGGTGACATGCAAACTTTTAGGTGATATGAGCTAAATTGCTTCATATGATCTATTGAAAAAATTATTTAAAAAAATATTATCCAGGTTTACAAAATCTACAGCAAGATACACAAGTGATTCGTACTCTGTGATGTTTCTCACTTTTTACTCTGATGAATCAACTCAAGGAAAAGGGTTTGTGTTGGATTGGGGAGAATCTGGAGATTCTCAGATCAAGCCTTATCAACATAATGTTGACCCAATAATTTATGTTGAAAAAGATTTTGGATCCGTTTCACTTTCAGTGGAATCCGAAATATTACAGTTTATTGTATTTAACCCAAAATATTTGGACGGGAGTGGATTATATTTGGAATTCATCTCTTTGACGCCTCAGTTGCAGTCATCTCCTGATGGAAATGGTTGTGGATCTACAGAAATACGTATTTTTGGGAGTCAGCCAGAAAATTTCACTCTAGCTCGAAAGCAAGCTTTCTAATGAGAATGCATTTTAGAATACATTATTATAACTTTGTTTAATTATTTTAGATATTGTGAAGAAGGAGATGCCGTGGAACAGGAAGCATTTGAGGTAGTTGGAGGAATTTTCATAGTTGCTCTCAAATCTGATCCATCAAAAGGTGTAACAACAGCCAATTTTAATTGGAAAAAAGGTCAACTCATTGATATTAAATTGCAGCTGAATAATCTTACACGACATTATTATTAATATGTGCAGGTTCTCCCCGTCAAATTACAGTTACAGAAGATCAAGTTTATGCAAATCACAGTATAATATATACATACATGAATTGTCTTCTTTTCATTATATAGTTAGTATTAATTTTTGTTTTTTGGATTAGCTGACGATTGTGGAGGCGTCCTTATTGGGGACTTGGGACAAATTGAATACAGAATGTTCAGTGATTATGATCCTAATACCCGATGTATTTGGGGTAATGTTGTACATAAACACAAACCTTGTACAAGGTTTTCTTATGTTATTTTTATATGCTTAATTAGTTATTGAATCTCAAAGATTGTCAAAGATGACACTGACCCTTGTCAAAGATGGGTTTGAAAGTTGCTGCGATTTCTTAATTGTGGCTCCTTTAATAGTAGAAAATGGTACACTTGGTGAAAGCAGCGTCATGTAAGTTCTGCAAATTCTATTCGTCTATTCTATTTTATAAATAAAATTATATTACGCTCAGAAATCGGGCAGTGAGAACCAAAAGTTTTACCACTCCCGTAGTCTTTGTCACTTTTTACTCGGATGGTTCTTATGGTGGTCGAGGTTTTCGACTTCAGTTTACAACGAGTGGAGATGAAATAGCAGAGCCTCGAACTCTCTTCACTCATAATGTTATGAGAGAATTTACCGGAAGTGCAAGCTACACATCTCAATCACCTCAAGAAATCCAATCAGTTTCTAATTTACAACAAGAAAAAGAATCAACATTAAATCCCTTTATAATTACATATGTCTTGAGTGCACAAAACGAAGATGGAAACATTCAACCAGTCAATATCACTTTGCAAACTAGCAATTTCACCTCGGACACATTATGCAACGTGGACAGATTGTCATTCTATCAAATGAGGGCTCAAAGTAATGACAATTTTTACAAATATAACTGCCAATTAAGCAAAAACAACGATTGTCAATGTTCTGCATCCGATGAAATCAAATATCATAGCTTTTCGATCAATGAAGGAGATTTTGTTTCCATTTTCAAAGGTCTAGAGTCTAATGAAAATTCCTCTTTTTATTTTAATTGGACAACGACTGAAGGTATTTTATATAATTATCCACCTTGCAAATGAATTATTACCTACTTAACTTTAATTTATTTTATTCCAGATGCAAGTCTGAATCAATTATAATTTATTTTGCTACTCAGACTATTTTATTCTAATTTTTTTTTGAAATAAATAAAATAGATATAATCATATTGTAATTTTTTCTAATATGTTGCGAATGGATGCTGGTGAATCCATGTCAAAAACAACATTTGCACCAACCGATTTACGATGTGAACGAATGGCATCTTTTACAGCAAAGAAAACAGAAGGCGACAAAAGTAAAGGGGGCTCTCCAACTGTCTATTTAACAGACACCAAAATTATTTTTTGACTACATAATATTATATCGGTATTTTAATTATTGTTAATACCTTGGAAGAATGCACGGCTTTGGGGTTTTCTGAACCTGGAAGTAACGAGACGTTGAATTCCAACGGGATGTCGGAAAAAGTTGGAATCTTATATGTGGATGGATCACAAGTAACTAGTTCTCCAGTTTCATTGTAAATAACTTCTTCCAACATGAACAATCCGATGCCTTGAACAAATGCCCCTTCAATTTGTCCAATATCAATTCCGGGATTCAAACTTTTACCACAATCCATGACCACGTCTGTTTTTATAATCTATAGAGGAAAACGATAAAAATGCATGATTAAATAAGTTATGGCTTGTTTTATATATATATATTATGTGAATGTGTTAATATCTACTTGATATCTTCCAGTTAGACAATCCAATTCTACTACTGAACATGCTGTCCCGGTCGAAAAGTAATTAAAAGGATTTCCCTTTTTCCCGTCCCATCCCATATCTGGAGTTTTATAAAATCCTACCGCAGACAAATTTACACGGTCCATATAAGCTCTGTTGACTAATTGCTCAAAAGTATCGTCCGGGTTCTGGATCCAATAGGGTTGTAATCTCTCAACAAGTTGTTTACAAGCATCAACGACAGCACCGCCGTTGAGGTCAGAAGTGACACTTGCAGATGAAGGGGTCGTATTGGGAACTTTGTCTGTCGCAGTTTCTAAAATTTTTATTTTTGAAGCAGAGATCCCTAACTCTCTTGTAGCAATCTAATGAAACATTTAGCATATAAAAAGACATTGTAATTTATTTGTAAAAAACAGTCATTACTTGAATCATTTTAGAGTGAACCCCTTGACCTATTTGGGATAATTGTAATTAAATTAAGATTTATCCCACAAAAAATAAAATGTATATAAGGGTACACATGTATAGTTAATCTTATCTAGAAAGCATTGAAAGCAAATAATAAATAAAACGTTAAAGTAACTCTCCATCCAAGCCGGACACTTCAACCGTATATTTTATACAATTAACGACAACGACAATATCCTTTTCATATGCAGTCACAAAAAAAATCTTTTTATATGCACAGCCACAAAAAATGCAAAAAAGTAAATTCCATACAAATGTTGTTTGAACTAGAAACTCTTCAATAGGAATTAATTATCTCCGACAGGGCTTTCAAAGATATAGAACCATCCCATTTTTTCTTACCTATTTCGACGCCTCCGTGCGAAATAACCACAGAGCCATCCGTGTAAATATTTACCAACGCTGTCCCTTGGTTTAAATGCAGTGCAGTAAATCCAACTCCATATTGACAAGGATTGATTGATATTCCTCTTTTAGTAAATTGGTTTTCACTAAAAGCAGAAAAAATAAAATGAGAAAACAATAAAAAAAACATTGGTTGGGATATAAGAATAATCAACCTGTTAAATTTCTCTATTTCTGATCTGGTTTCAAAATACTTTGATTGTTCAAGACATGCATCCCAACATTTTCTAATGTTACAATTTATCCATTTCTGCCCGTAGGGAGTTTCATCACCTTCAGTATACATTTGCAATTGTTTTATCTGAAATATTGTATTGAAATTAAAACCACTCATAATTTCATTTAAAGTTACTCGTACATGAGCAGGATCTTTTCCTAAGCTTGAAGCGATAGTGTCCATGATATTTTCCATAATAAAAACAGCTTGTGGTCCTCCTGTCCCTCTCATCACAGAATTTGATGGAATATTGGTTTTGCATACAAATCCCTGCCAATTAATGTTTGGAATGTTGTACGCGTTGTCAACATTTAAGAGAATACGTTCAATTGGCTGCAAATTGAAATATGTTAATTTCATTGGAATTTCTAAATTAAATATTTATAATTAATGATTATTATACAGCCATTGAAACTTCAAGAGAATTTCCTGCATTGGCATAAACAGACATGGAAAATCCTTCCAATTTTCCTTCTTGATCAAATCCAATCTTTTGTTGTACAAGGTAGAAATGTCGTTTTCCAGTAATAATAAAATCTGATTTACGGTCTAAAATGCAGCGAACTGGTTTCCCAAATCTGAAAAAGTCAAAGTATTAATAATAAATAAAAATGTTGTGGACTCGTACTTTTTTGCTGCAATGGCAGTAGGCAAAGCTATCATGATGCATCTTATCTCCTTTCCCCCAAAACCTCCACCAACCCTCTTGACTTTCACCACCACTCGATTCGCAGGTATTGACAGGCATTTTGCAACTTCCGTCTGAACACCCGTCGGATTTTGTGTGGAAGAAATTATTTCCATTTCCCCATCTTCTCCCTTTGGAATAGCAATACAACTTTGCGGTTCCATGTAAAAATGCTCTTGACTTCCAATTTTTAATTCACTGGATAAAATATTAGGAGAGTTCTCAAAAGCTACGCTACAATCTCCTCTGCTTAAAGTCATTCCATGTTTCTCATAATAAGATTTGTGCAATATAGCTTCCTACAAAATAAATAAATAAGTAACAAGAATAAACAAACCCTTTTGTTTGAAATACCTCGTTTGTCAATATCATTGGGGATATGTCTTCATATGTTATTTTCACTAATTTTGTTGCACATTTTGCTGTTAATCTATCACCAGCTAAAATTCCTCCAATGATTTGACCAACCGAAGTCACCTATTTTATAATATATGTAATTAATAGTTTCATGAGTTTATTTATAAAATAAAAAAAATATTTAGATGATTGGTTCATTTCATTAAAACCTTTTCAGAAGCAAATATTTCTTCATCTTTTTCAACCAAGCCCCATTTGTTATTTTCCGAGGATAAGTCATCTTTTGAAACATAACCCACAACTCCTTCCAAGCTAAGGGCTTGAGTATAATCGACTTTCACAATTTTTGCATGAGCCCTTGTGCTGAGGACGAATGCTAATTCCAACTCGTTGTGATATTTTGTAGTGTCGTCACAAAACTTGGCTTCCCCCGTCGTATGCCTATTTTAGTATCGTCCTTAAAAATCCACAATCTATTAAGTTATTTTGTTTTACTTGTAAGCGGAAGCGTGGGGTACAGCTCTATGCAAAAGATCGCTACCAGAAAGGGTTTCTGTTTCCACCTAACCAAAAATGTCATTTCGTTTTACTAAACAGTAAAATAAGTAAGTATGTGTATATTATATCTTGCAACATTTTTTTCTACCTGTTGAAAAAGCTGTGTTGATTTTAAACTGTCTGTGAAAGTTGAAACGACTTCCCCTTTGAGCCACAAAGAAATTTTTTTGATAATATTTTTTGCTAGTTTTTGAATGTAGATTAAACTGTGGAAATCTCCGGGTTCAAAGTTTTCTTGGACCTGCTTTTCAATCAACTGTTCTGCATTATTAATGTCCCTATAACTAGACAATGTCAATGTCAACTCAAATTAATTTATTCGTGTCTGCTTACGAAATTTGAATCTGAAATCGTTTCACAGACTCACCTCCAAATGTAACGCTAACGCAATCATTTGGAACATGCTTCACAGCTACATTTAAAACTGCAGAAGAACAGTCTTTACGACGACCAATTTTTTCGAACCATGCTTTTTCTTTCTGTGGTGAAATAAATAAAATTGTTTACAAAAAATGATACATAGTTAAACATATAAATACTTGAAGCGTGAGTGGAATCGATATGTGTTCTATAATTTTCTGGTTAATGGGATCAGTTTGTTCTAAAAAGAAAATGGAATATCACAATGATTTTCCAGTGTTTAAATTATAAATTTAAAAAAAGATATATGGACAAGTTACTACCTGACAGCTTCATATAAGATATGAGCACGCCAAATCCTTTGCAAAATGTTTGCAAATCTGAATAATTTCGATTTTTAGAAAGACTCCCTCCAATTGTCTACAAAAAATTAAATTAACCTATAAGGTGTATTGTGCAAATAAAAAAAAAATCATTGCATAAAAATGTCATTACAGCAACATTTCGGACTTGAACGGATCCAAACGTTTCTATACACTTTAGTAAACATTCAAGGATTGCACATTGTTCATCTAAAATACAAATAATAAACATATTTATATTTTATGTCACATTTAAATAGGTTTGAAAATAATAATAATAAACCTGGTAATATCTTTATAATGTTTTGGACTTCCAATTCCACTTCACTCAAACTCAAATTTGCACCGAGTTTCAGAGAAGATTCTTCCAATTGAACAACTTTTAGCTCTTTGATATTGGATAAATCTATCAAATTAATTGACTTCATGGATTCGGGAATGCTTTGTATCTCATTTGAAGTGGAACCCCCAACTAATTTTGCATCTGGGTATTCTTCCATCAGCTCTTCCAACTTTCTTTTACTGCTGGGAAGAAACCATGTTCCATTAGGTGCAACAAATTTTAGCGATTTTTTCTTTGTATTATTTTCATTAAATTCGGCCTGTTTCAAATAAGATGATTTTCAACTGCATCTCTTAAGTTGATAAATACTATGTATAGTATTTAGAATTACCAGCAATTTTTCAATTTCAAAAAATGTTTTGCTATTATCACAAATTGATTTTGGGTCTTCCAAATGGGGGAAATTAGAACGAATTTTGCACTGAGAGCTACCTTGTTCTTCAATATCTTGAGATGATTTGCTACAAGGTTGTTGGCAATCAGAGCATGATGTAGAACATTTAACAGCTTCTAAAATTGGTCTGTAACCGGTACATCGACATAGATTACCTTAAATTTTATTCAAAAGAATATAGAATCCGTTGTTTCATTTTTTTTTTATTTTCTTGACAATACCTTGTAATGCTGTTTTAATATCTGCAATAGTCACATCTTTTTTAAGTTGTTTTTGCAAACCGATGACAGACATTACAAACCCCGGAGTACAAAATCCACCTATCGAAAGCAATTTCATATGCAACTTTGCAAAATTTAAATTTTAAACAACATACATTGAGTAGCATTGCCTCGAACCAACGCGTCCTATAAGAATGACATAAATACAAGATGCAGGTTTTATAGTTATTTGTTTAATTTTCTATATACTTGAATTGGAGAAACAATTTTTTTGTCCAGTGACCCTATTCCTTCGACAGTCAGAATATGACATCCATATACGGAATATATTGGCGTTGTGCAGGAATTTACAGTAAAATGTCTGTTATTAAATTAAATCTCATTATTATGTCATGTCTTGTGAAATCAAAGTCCTTACTTTACTGTGTCAAACTGATTATCAAATTTTGACACTAAAACAGTGCAAGCTCCACAACCCCCAACCCCACATGAAATTTTTGTTCCTGTCAATCCAACTGCATAAAAATATCATTAAAATGTGTATACTACAATAATTAATGTTTAGATGATTCGTTCTGATTACGTCTATCTCTTAAGGCGTGTGTTAAGCTCCAGTCCAAATCAAAATCATCAAATTCAATCTATTCCATAAAATAAACAAGATCAATATGATGAAATATGATCATCCAAAGCAGCATGCTACAGAACAACATAAAGTCTTACCCATTCCCCGTTTACAAAGAATTGAAATTGAGACATTTTAAATTAAGCCGAATATTTTGTTATTGTTACGGCTCAAGACCCAATATAATTTAGCACTGAGTAAAAAGTCAATTGAAAACCACACTGGTCGGTCGGTATACATAGATTACAATAATATTCAATGTCAACATCAACCTTGGATAAACTAGACAGATTCAAGTTCATATGCAATGATAAATAATTAGATATCCACGTAGAATAACCCTTGATACATATGTAAAAGTACGTATTATTTCTAACTCCCTCATTACGTACCTATGTATATACATTTAATAAAAACTTTAGTCTTTGTACTTACAATCTGTAAATTACAGACTATAAATAATTAAATGTCATTGTTATATGAAATGTACAAATATGATTTATTTATTGCACTATTCCTGATTTATAAAGTTCTTCAATTTGATCATCATTATAATTTAGTATCGATTTAAGAATATCTCGTGTATTTTCACCTAAAGCTGGAGGTGGGCTTCTGACATAATTTCCTCCACAACTGAAATTTACTGCAGGTCCAACTACTTTGTACTCTCCAATCTCTTTCACTACATCATTGTATTTCACCTAAATAAGATAATTGTATAAATATTCCACGAAACATGAAAATTGTTACATAATATGCACATACTTGTGGATCTTTGAAGGCATGGTGTAAATCGTTAACTGGCCCGTATGGAAATTTGCATCCATTAAAAATTGACAACCACTGATCACAAGTTTTGCTCCTTACTCGACGGGATATAATTTCAATCAATTCGTCCCTGTATTTTACGCGTAGTGAATTTGATGCAAATCTTTCATCAGTTTTTAACTCGGTTAATTTCATAACATCACAGAGTTCGAAAAATAGTTTATTGTTTCCTTTTGTAAGAAAAAAAAACACATGTTTGTATAAACCTAATTTGTAAATATCGAGAAAAAGCGTATAAAATTCAATTCATACCAGTCCCAATTGTTATCCATCGGCCGTCTTTAGTTTTAAATGATTGATATGGGACAATACTTTCATGAGCAGTTCCCCATCTCTGTCCCTCTATCCCAGCGTTAAGATAATTTGATGCGAGATGAACCAGACAAGATAATTGCGTAGAAAGCAAGTTACATTCAATTTTTTGACCTAACCCCGTCTAAAGAGAAATCATAAAGCATATACAAAGTCATTAAATGGAAAATTAAATAGCTTGATTTTGTTTTACAATGTTTCTCTGTAAAAGGGCAGCCATGATGGCCCCATGTGCATAAAGTCCTGTTGCAAGATCAGTCATCGCTACCCCTGCTACACTTTGGACAAACATCATACATAATGTATGATACATTAATTACAGATATAAAGGAGAAAGCAGAAGAAGTCAAACAAATGATTATTTCCAAACCTTTACATGGATCTCCATCACGTGGACCCGTATTATGTAAAAAACCCCCCATTGATGACGCAATTAAATCGTACCCTCCACGATTAGAGTAAGGACCACTTGACCCATATCCAGTAATGGAACAATAAATTAGTTTGGGATTGATAGCTTGGGCTGTTTTATAATCCAGATTAACTCTATGTAAGGCTTCCGGAACGAAGTTTTCAATAAGGATGTCAGATTTCTCAATCAACTTGTGCAAAATTGACTGGCCACGTTTCATGTCTACTACAATACTTTTCTTATTTCGATTGACAGAGACAAAGTAACAGGACTGATTTCCAATGGAAGGAGGTGTCCAGCTTCTGGTATCATCTCCCGTATCCCGTTTCTCTACTGTTTTTTTTTTAAATATACTATGAACTTTGTATATGCAAATTTTACATCGTAGGTATAGCTGTTCCAAACCTTTTAAAATCTCTGCTCCGAGATCTCCCAAAATCATTGTACAAAATGGTCCAGCTAATATTCGGGTTAAATCTAAAACTCTAATTCCACAAAGTGGACCAGAATTTACTAGATTTGTTGATTTCCAACGACATGGAAAGTTGGAGTTGCAATTTTTAAATGTACCAAATAATACGCCAGGAAATATTTGCTTCTTAAAAATATATGAATTCATATTGTATCTGCTCTGCTCTGAATTGAAATACGCAAAGTATTCAAAATGACTATATATATTTATACAAGTAAAGCAATTTAAAGGATTAAAATTGCAATTCTAGTACCAGATGTGTTTCATTATCCAAACAGAAGCATATAAATAAATGATAGTAATACAAAGATTTTATTTTATTATACTAATCTTATTTGCTTTAATTTTGGTATAAGGGGAAATGAGACATTTTGAATTGTAAGCGATCAAACGTTGTTTATCCTATATGACCTTTTTGTAATTTGTGAAATTAATTATATATGTTATTATATAATCAGACCTGCTCCAATTACTGCATGAAAATACGAGACATTTTTTTCAAGAAGCGTAATTTGTTTCAACGGGTTTTATGGTCCACGACACATAATAGTATTTATATACAAATTTATGTGCCATAACTGAACGCCGAAATCATTGTTTTGTCTGATAAAAATGACATGCTTGCTTAACTTAATTGGATAATTTCAAGAAACGGAATAATCCTGTAAAGTTGGCGTTATTGTGATGTTTTATTACAACAAATTAAATTCATGATACTTAAACTGAGAAAAGGACTCGTCAGTTTGCAGATTTCGGAAAAGTATTTTTAGTATAACTTATCCGAACTGGGCGTGCTTTTTACTTATCTCATTTCAGTGAGGTACACATATTACTTAGATAAGAACATGATTAGCGTTTGGATAACGTGCGTAATATAATTCCATTTGTTTTGTTTATAGTTCATCATCATCAATCTAATTCTCTGATTTATGGGTTTTGAATATGATTACAAAAATACATAACGAAAACCTGCATTTGTTCAGATTGTTTGAAAATGGCAATGGGACCGATGAGAAGTCTGAACAAATCCAAAGGATTTCTATTTTTCGTGTTATTAATTATTAGTTTATTTCTGTACATAAATGTTAATTTTAATGGGACACGTGAAGAGTTTGAAAGAATAACGGCTCATGGCTTTGAAGAAGAACCAACTCAAGTGCCTTCACATTTTACAATTGAAAAATCTCATGAACAAGCTAGTATCAATGAAGACGTTGACTCTTCAACGACACGTTACAATTCTGATGGTGGAAATAAAGAAGTTGAAAAGGAGTCAATGGAAATAGTACCGAGCATTGAACAGTTTGAATTGGGAGAATTAGATACTAATCAAACGGAACAAGACAATGATCTTGGAGACTTGCTAGAGGTACACATATATAGAATTAAATATAGCTTATTTACAATTGATTGTGTATGTCGTTTTAGACAACCATAATGAGGCTTGTAAAATTCATTGACGAAGCCGACTTGACTACCCACAAACCGAAAATGACAATAGAAGAAGCACTGGATAACGAAAGGAGATCGATTGCTCAAGACATGGAAAATTATTGGGAAAACACTACAATGTAAAGTATGAAGTGGAGTATGAATTTCAACTGATTTAAATATATGTGATTGCAATAGGAAATTGGGTGATTTAGTGTTGGAGAAAGGAGGAAAGCCAATTAGAAATATAATTTTTACAACTTGGAGATCAGGTATTATTATCTGTAGTTTCAATATAAATCAACCTGTGTGAAATTCAATGCGTGATGTTTAAAAACAGTTAATTGTTCTAATTAATAATTTAGGTAGTACATTTATGGGAGAAGCAATAACTAGTCATCCTTCCATGTTTTATCATTATGAACCTCTTTTGCATTTTGAAATTGTCCAGGTTTGTCTATAAACTCTTTTTGATCAATACAAAGCTACTTGAATTTGTTACATGAAAATGTTTAAATCAAAAGGTCAGATCAGGAGACTTGGCTAATGAAGGTTTAAGAGTTATTAAAAATTTATTAAAGTGCAATTATTCTGCTGAATTGGGTGAGAAAAATGATTTAATTAACAAATTGAAAAATCAAACATGGAGTTTAACATTTTTACATTCTAGATAAATACATAAATTATGGAATGACGCACACAAATCTTCATACTCACAATATTAGACTTTGGAAATACTGCCAACAGAATTTAAAATTTTGCGGAAATGACAAATTTTTATCTGAAATGTGTAGATTATTTCCCTTCCAAGTGATGAAGACTGTGAGAATGAGATTGTATCTTGCAGAATCTTTAATCAACGATGAGGACCTGGATGTCAGGATTCTGTTTTTGGTAAGAGATCCAAGGTAGGTTATCACAAAATAATATTTAGTTGTTACAAAATTTAAAAGATTTGCTTTGATTTTTCAAACTCCAAAGGGGAACAATGCTATCTCGTCATCATCGAACTTGGTGTCCAGAAAATCCAGACTGTGACGATCCAAGTCGTCTTTGTTCAGACATGGTTGAGGATTACAAAGCTGCAGTGAATCTTAAGAATATATATCCAGACAAAATAATGTATGTATGCAACACAAAATATTCACATTATGTAAAATATTGTAATAATTAAATTTGCAGGATACTGAGATATGAAGACATTTCTTTAAATCCGTACTCGGGTGTCAAGAAAGTTTTAAGTTTTTTTCGTTTAAAATATCATTCATGGGTTGACAATTTTATCAAGACTCATACAACTCAAACAGTTGGCGGAGTCTCAAGCACTTTCAGGGACTCCAAATCAACACCTTTCCTTTGGATAGATCACTTCAAAAATGAAACCAATGCTTTGGAGTTAAATAACATTCAAGATAATTGCGAAGACGCCATGAAACTTTGGGGATATAATTATTTTGATGTAAAAGATCCTAGTTTTTCACCAATAACATATCCCCCATGGAAGGAGATGATCATCCCAAGTGATGACAATAAAGCTTAATTAATGTTAACAAAAATAATATTTATTTTTAAAGTAAAATTTTCTGGAGTTTTATTTAAATCATGTAGTATATACGCTTTGAATGATACAGGTCTACAGATAGGAAAAACGGACCAGTTTGGGAATTTATTTCGACTTAACTATAGGACCGATTTTAATGTGAAATATCTCAATTGAAAGCTAAATACTTCAAGTTTTTATCCCTGCTTTAGTTTGAAATTTTGTGGGTGTGGTCCAATGTAGTGACCGCCGAAACATAAAAGTCGGATTTTGAATTTTTGAAGACTATCCATAGAAGTCGGCTTTTGATTTTTTATTTGAAATTACATCCAACTCAAAACAAAATTATCTATTGGGGCTAGATCAGGATACACTGGGGTCCATTCCCCAGAAGAAATGTAGATCATATGTTGATCCATAAAAACCTGGTGACCTATGAAGCGTGCGCGGTGGCAAAATCGCGATGCAAAACATAAACGTTGTTTTAGAAACGTTGAAGGGCAAATTTTTTTTAAAAAATTATAACACATCTTTGGCATAGTATGGGCTATAAATTTTGACCCCAAGTTTTATGATTCTTAAATTGGTGTTACTAGAAAACGACATTCGATCCCAAGCTAACCGCCCATGTTCGTTTGCTTCACTTTACTGGCATTTACGGGAAAATGTATTTTTTTTTGCAGATGGTATTAAGCTTTGAAATTCGGTTTGCTTTCCATAATCTAATTAAGTATGTCAAGCTTCATCAAAGGTGAATTTTTTTATCGTTTGTGGCCCCTCAGTTGTTGATAAAGCGGCCACGAGCGTGATATGGTCTTAAAAATTCAAATTCTGACTTTTTTGGTTCGGCAGTCACCACATTGGACCACGCCCACAAAATTTCAAACTAAAGCAGGGATAAAAACTTGAAGTATTTAGCTTTCAATTGACATATTTCACATTAAAATCGGTCCTATAGTTAAGTCGCAATAAATTCCCAAACTGGTCCGTTTTTCCTATCTGTAGACCTGTAATGCAATGAAATAAATTATGCTGCTTCTTATCTCTCTCTATAACCCAATCAACACAAACCATTGTTTTTCTCGTTTTCAAGGCATCGTTTTGTTCCATCTGACGGTGGCTTCTCGTAATGAAAAGATGCCGTTGTTTATATTCCTAGCATCATTTGGTTACCGCAAGACAGCATCGTACAGATACTTACTTGAATATTGGTGCCGTTAAAACAGTATCGCAAAATAGTCGTCGAAAGATTTCTGGAAGATGCATAACGGCATCTTTTCGTTTCGGGAAGGTACCGTCACGTGGGACAAAACTATGCCTTTACAGCACCAGAAAACTAACACCAAATGATATAGTTTGGACCAGAAAATGTTGGTTAGGAAATTTGCATTGATAGTTGATGGTGAACTAGAGTTAGCCGCAGACTCGTTAAAAAAGAGAAAATGCTGCATGGGTAATTCAACTGCATCTACTAACGAAAATGAGATTTGGCAGTGTTTTAGTATAAAAAACAGAAATTTAATTATTTTTAAGGGTTTTATAAAAAGGAGAATCAAAAGCCTTGATTAGCAGAGCACCGAGGCCTCATATAACTGCGGTTATTTTTTAAAAATAAAAAATCTTGTTTGTACAAATAAAAAATTTGTTTAAATTTGAACAGGCAGGACAGTAAATTAATATTTCATTACTAAATTAATATGGATGAGTATTGTAAGCTTATTTTTGAGAGCTTATCATTTTATCTGTAGTTTTCAATTGTGATGTTGAATTAACCTATTATCTGGGGGCGTCATATATATTTGACAGCAACTTTCATACCGTTCATCTGGAGTGTCAAGTATTTGTGATAGCAATATGCAAGTCATTGACCCGGAGTGTCATCATATGATTACGCTCATTTTGTTGATGTTGTTATGGGGTGTCACATATATATGCCATTTCAAAACAGTCGCTAGCCCGGAACTGTCTGATATGATGACAGAGTAATTTTCTTTCAAATTCAATAATTTTGGTAAATGTTAAAACTTTTTACTTTATGACTGCGAAGTAGGCGTTATATTCACAGATTTTGACGGATTTTTACTAATTAATTGGTAAGTTTAATATAAATACTTATAGTTTTTGATAATAAAGAGTCACACGGATCTTTCGGTCAAGGGAACCATGAAACCAAGGAAAATTCGTTGCTGAGTTTGATCGAAAGATATGTGTGACCCTGTATAATAAAATCACAAATGTTTTAGTAGTGTGCACAAAGGGACAATTGGCCAAAATTATAGAAAGTATTCCCCTAGCATATTTTCGGTAATATTTTTGCATAATAAGGACCCCTAGGGTCAACAAATGTCATTTTAAGTTTTCGACCGACCACACCCCCAAGTGGGGGTTTATTTTTTGGTGGATTTTTGACTTTTTGAGATATGGGAATTGGTAATTGTGCGATTTTAAGTTATTCCTGAAATTCGGGGTAAAATCGCCCCAAAATTAGTGAAGCTGTGGCTAGTTGAAATTTAAAAACCGCTTATTTTGGCCAAAAATGTAATTTTTGACCCAAAATATCTCAAATTTTGCATACGCGCCGCCCAAATAAAAAAATTTTTCATAATATAACTCTCTTATCACTACATTATGCAGCATAAATTGAGAAGCGCGAGTGAAAAGCGGAAAAGTTAAAAATGGTTAAAAATTTTAGGTCCCATGATTATGTTATAAGGCAGGTTTCATACATACAATCTCACATTACCCCAACATATGGGGCATCATAAAAAAGGTCTTGTCATGCTGATAAATGTATAGTTTGTTGAATCTTACTTTACGGGGTGGAGAATTTTGGGATGTCAAAAATTTGCATGGTTTAACAAAGGAAAACTCCTATAATAAACAAGCTCTAAAAAATATTTTTTCTAAATTCGTCATAAAACTTTACCCCTTTATAACTGGGGTAATATGGGACGGCGGAATCCATGTACCTTGGTTGTCCCTATACCGACCACACCCCCTATGACCCCACCCA